>MBFT01000958.1:13788-27468 GCA_003086725.1 Furculomyces boomerangus | reverse complement strand
TCCGGAGAAACCAATTTTTTTTTTCACATGTTTATTAACTATGAAGCTTTTTTTATTCGGATAATAAACAGTTGTAAACATGTTTCCCAATTTGGATGGTGTCGCCAAACGTTGTGAATCACCACATCAGCGATTATTGCCTGAAGTGTTTACCACTATCTATTTTATAGCTAAGCTTAGATTTCCATTACTTGAAGACCGAGTTCTAGACCGCATCATCGATGTGTTTCACATGCTTTTTTATTTTAAATCCGAATTATGTAAGACCCTAAGCGTGAATATTCCGGAATTTATAATAAACGCTTGAAATATAAAAATTAATGTCTTTTACTTGAATATAATCTACACCATAAATAAGCCTCTGTAACTACGAGATTACAGTTGCGAGTTATTTTTTAGGTTTTTTTTCTAGCAAATGAGATCTTCAGAATTATTTTTGAAAATCTTTGTACTATCTCTCCTGTTGGAAAAGTGTCATATTTACAAATGTTTTTGCAAGAAATTAGTGACATTTTTATGAACCAGTAATATTTGATTTTGTGAATATCTTTATTGACCACTGTTTATTTGGATCGTGTTCTAGAATTTCCTCGCGTTTGGAAGTTTTGATGTTTGATTCTAAGGATTTTATAATTGGGAGATTTTAAGACGATGGTAATGTCAAATGAAGGAAGGCTTTTTTCCGTTTTAATTAGGAAAATTGGAAACCCCGATGAAAAAAGTCTCTCTTCGCTCAAGATAACCCATATACTAGATGCTTGTTTCCCTCGAATGTTGCCTGTACTTCATTTTTTAACGGTTATTTTCATTCTTTGCGGCTATTCACAGAACCAAATTAAATAAAAGGGTAGTGTTGGTTGATTGAAAGATTAGTTGTAGTAGTTATCGGACTACTGAAAAAGATATTTTACCATTTTTTATTTGCTTTTATCAAAAAGCTCTGTTTCCACCAAATATAAAAAAAAGATATCTTAACATCGCTATATTTTATTGAAAAAAATAAATACTTTTGGTCAATAGCTCTATTACATTAAAAAGAAAGATTAAGGAAAATAGAAGAGTGAAAATTTTGTATTACAAGCGTCTGGTCTATCAGGTAATCTTCCAATATATAAAACTATTAGAACCACTCTAGCTATTTATTTTTTTGAACGAATAGTGAGAAAGCTTGCTTGACCGACGGGAACAATAGTTGCTGACGAAATAACCGAATGGCTTCTAGTTGAGGCCACATATGCAATAAGTTCTGCAACATCATCAGGCGTTACTGACTCAACATTGTTAAAAAAAGTCTCAGCCATTTCTTTGCTTCCTTTACCTATATGTCCAAAAAGTTCTGTTTCTACCAACCCTGGCTCAATTTCAGAAACTTTAATGTTGGTTTCCAAAGTTTCAATTCTCAAAGCGTCAGTTATAGCATGGACAGCAGCTTTTGAGCCAGAAGCTACAGCTGCATTGGGTTTTGCGTTTTGGCTAAGAACCGAGCCAATGTTAATTATGTGACCTTTGTTGTTTTCAATCATTTTTGGCAATACTTGTTGAGTCATCCAAACCAATCCTTTAACATTAGTGTCAAGCATGGTGTTCATATCTTCGTCTGAAATGTCTTTAACTGGATCCATTCCAATAATTACCCCAGCGTTGTTGACTAGGATGTCAATATTTCTAGTCCATTCTGGCAAATTACTGAATCCCTGTTTGATTGCATCATGATCAGTTATATCCACTTTAATGGTAACTACTTTACTTTGAGGATCAATCCTGTAGATTTCATCTTTGAGTTCATTAAGCAAGTTTTCTCTTCTGGCAGTCAAAATCAAGTTTGAACCATATTTGGCAAACAATAAAGCAGTGCTCTTTCCGATTCCAGAGCTAGCACCAGTGATGATAGTGTTTTTTCCAGCGAGTCTTTCAAACATTTTTAAGATTTGTTTCGAGTTTTCGTAAACAATGTATAACGAAATAACAAATATTTTTGCTCTGTATTTATACCTTTTTAGCTGACATTCTAGTTTTTTATTCATATATGATTTTCGCAAAAAAGTTTATAATTATCAATCCATCAAAATCAAAACTGTTTTGTCCCTTATTTTAGCCCTAAACAAAATATTTAAATTTGGTTTATTTCCCAGGAAAAACGTTTCCATTGGACACAACTCGTACAGATTGGGTTTAGAGAGTTTTGTTCACACACTCCCTTTTTAGTCTACCAAACACTGGTTTAATTTGTTTCATTGGCTCAGTAGTTTTTATCAAGACAATATTATTGGAAATAGTTCAAAAATCTAGGATAAAAAATAGTTTACACTTAAACTTTATTGAAGAAAACCCTAATTATTATACCAGAAGTTTTTTCAGCTAGAGATATTCACAATTGAACCCCCTTATCAATGGTATAATACATGACAGACCAAGATTTAATTAAAAGGTATATCTAAAATATGAAAAATGTATGTTTTGTGGAATATCCCTATTAATAATTTGGACAATGGCTTTCTAAAATTAGAATTTTTAATAAATACATATTTTCAAATCGAGTTGATAATTTAGAAAGATTCTCAGTGATTCGGAAAGATTCTTGGTGATTTAGAAATATTCTTGGTTATTTAGAAAGATTCTCAGTGATTCGGAAAGACGCTCGACGATTTACAAATATTCTTCGCAATTTAGAAAGATTCTTAGCAATTCAGAAAGGTTCTTGGCAATTTGAAACTTTGATTTGTATTTGGGAGATTCTAATATAGATCCCTGTGTTTAACCGTGTTTTAGCCATTCATTAAAATACGACTATTACCTTTAATAAAGGGGAAAAACCAAGATAGACTAGATGCTAGTTTCCCTCGAATTTCATTAGTTACTTTAATTTTTGGAAAGTTCTTTTCATTCTTTGTGACCATTCGCTGTATCAAAAATAGAAAAATGAAGGAAAATAGAACAGTAAATGGTTTGTATTGCAATTGTTTGGTCTATCAAAGTATCTCCGAATTTAAAACAAAATATAGTAAATAATTTTTTTCCGTATTCTAATGACCTTGGTTCTTTAAACTGATCTTTATTGAAGATCATATCTTTGATTTTGCTTTATATTTAATATTTTAGGCGACCATAACTATCATGGAAAAGAAAAACTCTATGTATACAAAGCAGAAGCTTTTGAAGCAAATAAAGCAAGTCAAATATTTAAATTATCTGGTTGAATACATTCTTTGTTTTAATCTCAGATTTTGTATTTCTTGTGTCTGTTGAACAAAAATACCAGCTGGTTGATAAATATGAGACATCAACTTTGTGTTCTTTGATGCGTCGATAGCCAGATTGTTTTTTATTCTTATAAAATACCAAAAATCAACAATTTGTTAGGTTAGCTATTTCCTAATAGAGTTTATTTCAAACAGAGAGTCGAAACGCCGATTCTTTTGGTTCACACCTGAGCTGAGTTTCCGTGAGACTCTGATTTCAAAAAAAAAAGTGTCTTGATTCCTGTTTTTTATTAACTGTATACATAGCTCTGTAGCGGGCCCCGCCAACCCTGCCACGTGTAGAGCTCTATAAAAAGATATCAAAATTAACAAATCAGATTCTCGAAATTTTCATGATGTGAAGTCTTTTTTTCATTTTAATCATACAAAATAAATTTTTTGAAAAAAAAGCCCGCAAATGGGCCCGTCGCAGACCTCTGGCTGTATGATACAAAGGTGTGACCAATGTGTGTCTATATTGTAGCTATTATGTTTTGTACACCAAAGCTATAATTTCTCGATTCTTTTGTGTCTAGTATACTAATATCAGATAGTAAACACATTGGGGTTTTTACGGACAAGAGACAAAGCATAAAAATTTGATTCTAGTTTTCGATGTTACAATTACCAAAGTATGGTATCGATCAAATCCAATCATTGAACCATTTTTCTTAGTTTAAGAGGTAAGGTTTAATGCGGAGCAAATGAGGTTCCAGAAAAAAACAACCATCCAATAAATTTTGCTGAAATTTTTCCAATTATTATAGCCAACCATTTGTGGATTTTAGAAGGTCCGGACTTAATTGCAATTTTACAGTAGATGATTGTTCATGTTAAAAATGGAAAGCCACGCTTTTCTAAAATTCAATTGGAAGTTTATTGTTCGGAATTTATAATAGAATACACCACCCTTTCCTACAGAAAATATTGATGTTGACTTGATACTTTTCATTGGATTTCAAACGTATATAAACTAGAACATCCTCATTTGATGTTTTTGAACCAAGTTCCATCCAAGCTAAAAATGGAGAGAAATATCCACGAGCAGCAAAATCCCCTTAAGAAATCAAAAACAAGTAAGCAAACATCCCAACAACTTGTTTTTATACTTGTACTATAAACAACTTTTAGATGGAAGTGAAATACCCCTACCAACAAATGAACGCTTGGAAAAAATGATATTTGCTCTTCCAATCTCCTTTCCTACTGTCATGTTGCCTGTTAGAATACCCGAGCTCTATCACAAAATGAAAAATAGGCAGTATCCTGACTATTTCTATTTTTCCGTACTAACTCTCGGGAATAGAATATGTGTAGTCAACATAACTGATGTGTCACAGTGTGAGCTTGTGACAGGGTAGAAATTCGCAATAGTGGCAGAACACTAACTACAAACGTTCTAATCTGCGAGCCACTAAAAAATTGCGATACTCAAACGTGCGAATTTTTTCTCAATGAGTTTTTTTATCTGCATGTTTTTTTTTTATTTTATTTATTATTAGTCATATTCTAAACCTTGGGTGGGGGTATAAAGAGCGCCCACTTTCCTTTATTATATTATCGTCGTTTTACACCTGTTCGCTTTTCACCTTTAGAAAACAAATAAATAAAACCCATATACTTCTGTTTGTCACAACCCTTAACAACTTAGAATCCTTATACAAACTTTATTTTATTATTAAAAACCCTAGCTAAATTATATAAAAACTAGGTACGTGGCACAAAACACCCACGACAGATGAGGACATAAACCTTGAATCTTTATACACGGAAAAATCTATAGAATTGTTAAAGAAAGAAGTGGACATCAGAAACCCACTTTATCTATGGACCTGTGTGATACTATTAGCACATAATAGCCGTAATGTAGATAATATAGTTTATGAAATCTTAAAAGGTAAGAACCCCTTTAAGTTTCATAATCTCTATATAAAATAACTATGAAATACCTATACTTTATAATTTTTAAAAATAGGATTGTCATCAGTGTAAGTTGAAAAAAGCATTCTTATTTTAGAAAAATTATTTACTATAAAACATGATATTATAGAGCTGTCAGAATATCCAAAATATATCAGCTTGATCTATCAAAAATAGCAAAAATGAAATATGCTGAAGAGGAACTTGAGTTTAGGAGAAGAGTTTTTTGGAGTTTTTACAGTTTTGATAGGTTGGCTATGTTTTATTATGGCTCATTTCCCACTATTCAAGATCGAGATATTGTGGTAAATCTTCCAAAAAACGATTTTTTTTGGAGATATGGTGGAGAATGTAAAGAAAAACACCCAGACTTGATGCTTTGGAATAATTTGGCAAATGATATAGATGATGATCAACACCAAAAAGAAAGTCACAAAGACTTGATAAAAGCAATGTTGCTTCATGGTAAAATAACTCTTTTTGCACGAAGAAGATGGATTACAAAAGATTATAATCCTGATGATGATAACAGCCAACTCATAAAACTCATTGTTAACATAGACAGCTACAGCAACAATATAGTCATTCCAAACTCTGCAAGTTTTGAAAAAATCAAACAAGTACATGAAAAGTATGAAAATACTCTTAGAATGACTATAGAAATTGAAAGTCAGATATTAAACTATATATTCGATCAAATGCACAACACAATGAAAATTGTTCTTTACCAAACTGAAATGGTGAGAGTTAAAGGAAGGTATATGCATCCAGGGAGAGTAGTTTCTGCAAAGAATATAATTTCTGAATGTGCAGAAAAACAAATAGACTTGCTACACAATTTCAACCAAGTTTTGCCTCCAAATCATTCAGAAAATATTGCATCTCCTTGTACACTTGTAAGCGGTGTAGTGTGTTTGAATTTGATGGGTATCAATCCAAGTGGTAGGAAATTTGATGCTCCGTTAAAACTCAAGATATTAACAGACGAATATAAAAAGATGGGCCTACAGGCAGATCTATTTCTTGTATATCCACTATTTCTGAATAGATTATCAGATCTAATAGGAAAGGCTCGCCCCGAAAACAAAAAATATAGAATGATATTTGAAAATATGAAAAAATTCTCTATTGATGAATCAGATGTACATCCATGGCTAGTTTCAAAGTATGCTTCATATTTTTTTATAAAATGTTGTTTTGAAAGATCTTTTTCTATACTAGAAATCAATGAATACTTGAATGTTGATGAATCCACAATTTCCGCTTACTCTATTATTTCAAACGCCGGAACTGAAGGTAACATTAATATTCACTCTTATGAAAATTATCAACACCTATTTACTGATGACGAAAACGCTGCTTTTAGTATACCAACTTCAACAAACACCAATTCTATAGAATCTTATAAAATCAATTATGAACTATACACCAAGTACTCTCAACTTTTGAAAAAATACCCTCCAAACTCGATAGAAAGCTATTTTTTCCAGAATATGGCTGATATATACTCGAGCAAGATTGTAAACGACATTCTTACCAACCCAGCAAACAACCAAAACGGTTTTGAAGTTTCATTTAACATCCCGAGCACTAGCTATAATATTTCTAATTTAATTAACAGGGTTGAAGATGAAGATGACCAGGATGACTAAACTTTTTTTTTGATTCATAGAGTCAGTTTATTGATCACCAAAAGTCATATTAAGTCAATAAATAATGAGTCAAAAACTAATTAAAGATTTTTCAAAATCATTCAATGACCCACCGCTCAACCCCACTCCGCCTCGCTAGAGGTTCGCTACCCATCATTGGACGTTGGTTCAAGAGGGCATGTTGAGCTATGCTATCATCTATGATTCTAGCTCGAGTGGCAACGATACCAATCAAAAATGATGCTGTATCCAGTAACATGATGATTGGCATCATGTCATTCGATACGTGAAGTTTGAATATTGGAACTTTATACTCCCCCTCAAGGAGTTTGCCCACCAGAATATCCCTAGTTTGGATGGACTGAGGCTGAAAACCATAATTATGTGTTCTTAAAATATCTGGAATTTGTCTTTATGACTATTTCAAAACTTGATGTTTGGGCTGGATATTAAGCTAACATTTCATCTGTTATTTGTGAATTTTGGGAAACAATAATTTGTTGTTTCAGGCTTTTATGATGTATAATAGTGTCAATTGTTCAGTTTAGCAAAAAAATACTTTAAAGTTTAGATCAATAAAAGAAAAAAAATTCAATCTAGTCCAATATATCTAAGAAATTTCTTGAAAGTTTGAAATTTTTTGGTACTGTTCTCTTCTTGTTTCAGATATTTGACGATTTTTTTGTGTCCTTTCTCGCTAGCCCATCTCAAAGCACGATCATTTTCTGTATGAATATTTGCTCCTTTTTCAACTAAATATTTAACAACTTTCAGGTGTCCATAGTAACAAGCTGATGCCAAAGCGTAATCATTTTTTGCATGAATATTTGCACCATTCTCAACTAAGTATTTAACAATATCATAATATCCATTTCCACTAGCCCATATCAATGCTACATTATCATTTGCATGAATATCTGCTCCGCTCTCGACTAAACATTTAACAACATCCAAGTGTCCTTTCCCACTAGCTAATCCCAAAGTTTCTTCATTATTTGCATGAACGTCAGCACCATTTTCAATGAGGTATCTGACAACCTCCAGTTGACCTATTTCACTAGCCCGTTTCAAAGCAAAATCAATATTTGTACGAATATCTGCTCCATTCTCAACTAAGTATTTAGCAACTTTCAAATGTCCAAAGAAAATAGCTGATCCCAAAGCTTCTCCATTATTTGCATGAATATTTGCACCATTCTCAACTAAATATTTAACAATATCATAATATCCATTACCACTAGCCCATTCCAAAGTACTACAATCATCTGGATCAACACAAGCTCCATTTTTAACAAGAAATTCAACAATGTCAAATCTATAGTTTTGACTGGCACGACTCATTATTGAATACGCATAGTTTATATTATTCAATCCCCTTTCAATAAGATAATCAACAACGTCCAAGTGTTTGTTATTATCTTTAAATATTTGATTCCAATAATTTTCAGCTTTAAGACTGGCTCCATTCTCAACAAGATATTTCACAATATCAAAGCGTTGATTTCTACATGCAATTCCCAAAGCAAAGTCTTCTCTAGCTTGAACATTTGCTCCTTTTTGAACCAAATATTTTACTACATCCAAATAACCACTTTTGCAAGCCATTCCTAGTGACCAATCCTGTTCTGCATGAATATCTGCTCCATTCTCAACTAAATATTTGACAACATCCAAATGTCCATTTTCACTGGCTTCTTTCAAAGCAATCTCATTATTTTCATGAATGTTTGCTCCGTTTTTAACCAGTTTTTTTACAACATCCAAATACCCATTTGAACTGGCCTCTTGTGGGGTATATTTATTTTCTTCACCATTTCTAATTTTCTTTTTGACAGGAGAATTTGCAATGTCTGAATTAATATTTTGACTGGATAGAAAAGATTTTAGATTTCCGTATTTAGAAGTATCAGCACCCATCTTGATAAGATATTTAACAACACCTCTTTGATTATTCTCACAAGCTAGCCTCAAAGGGTTATCATCATAATATCCATTTATATATACCCCATTTTCTACAAAGAATTTCACAAACTCCAAATTGCCTCTTTTACAAAATTCTGCAAAAATGGAGTCTTTTAATAATTGGTCAACTCGATTTACATAAAATATTTTCAATAAATCTACCCCTTCCTGTTCGAATAGATCACATAGTTTTTCTACCTTTAGACCAAAGGAACATACCCTTGAATGAGTCAAAATTTCAGTTTTTGATTCATCGCAATCCAGTTTTGGTTTTATCCTGTGAGCATTTGAGAGTTGTTTGACAATATCTGCATTTTTGTTTGATATTGCCTGTTCAAAGAGTCTTCCATATCCACAGTTGATATCTATTGCGGGGATGTAATATTTTAAATCTTTTTGTTGTTTTATTGTCCTTTCAAATTTGTACATATTTACTCTGTTTTCAAAAGTAGTTTGAAATTCCCCTTCTGTAGTTTCCACAAAATCATACAATAAATGTCTGACAACATTTCCCCAACCTCTCCTGATTGAAATGTTAAATAATTCTTGTTTTGACTTTAATTCTGGTGTAGCTTCCTTTTTCAATAGTTCCACAGCTAGTTCTTGTTTTTCAAATAGATTTGGAAAATATATAAATGAATCATTTTGAATTTCTAAAACCCGATCTTTTCCTAATTTTTTTAAAAGAAAGTTGACACGAACTGCATTCAAGGTTGAGATTTCATAGAATTCACGAGATACAAAACGGACCTCTGGATTTTGGGATAGAATAAATATTTTTGTGAGGATTTCATAGCTTGATATTGTGTTGATCATGTTTGGTAGTGGTAGTTTCTGAGAAAAGAAAAGTGAAATGAAAAGTGAATTTGGATCTGAAAGAGTTTATATTTTGTTTGAAAGGAAAATTCTGTTTGGTAAAGTTCATTTTAGAGATGGATTTTAGCTGCGGATTATTTTTAGCAAATAGGAAATTAAAAGAAATCTTTGTGACTATCTTTTTTTTCAATTTTTTTGACTCGTAAAGTCAGTTTATTGATGACCAAAAGTCATAAAAAGTCGATAAATAAAAAGTCAGAAACTAATTACAGATGTTCCAAAAACCACTTCGGTGACCCATCACCCAACCACACTCCGCCTCACTAGAGGCTCCCTACCCATCTCACTAGATTTATGTTTTTGGATAAATTTGTAGTTAAATATTGGTAAAAAAGATTTGATTGAATGTTTGATATTTCTGTTACTTTTGATACTTTTCATTTGCTTTTTTCTATCATTTATCCAAAAATTTTGTGTAACTGCCTACCCGTTTCTTTTACAATCAGATTATTTAAAACTATATGGTATTCAAGCATTTCAGGGTTTGTTGGAAAAGAAGCATCATATTTGTTGAATATATAATCTCTATTTGAGAAAAAGCTTAAAGAACCAATTTCTTTTTTAAAAGATATAAGATTTGTTTGGAAGGTTCGAAGGAGAAACCATTTTCATAAAAAAACCAAAAAATAGTTTCAATATTGTTGAAAATAGAGTCCAAACTTTTTACTCGAATTCAGGAATGTTGTTTTTAAAATCTATTTTTAGATTCGCTCTTTGACCAAAGTTAATACCAAATCAATAAAGAGAAACCCATTCTCAACGAATTAAACTCGATTTATCATTATTTAATAAATCCCAATAATTTGTGAATGCGCAGTCATTCCATCTAAATAATGGTTAAATTAACAAAACACTTTTTCTTTTTCAATTCATCTTTTTATCTTTGCTAAACTATTTCTATAACCTAAAATGAATAAATTAACAGGCTATCAAACAATCTCTAAAATATTCATTCTGTCCCAAAATCCCGAGGTTCGATTCGTTTCTCGTGAATTCTATGAAATCTCGACACTAGATCCCGTACGTGCCGACTTTTTACTCCACAAATTCGGAAAAGTAAATGCTATCACTATCAAAAACAAAAACTTTATTCCATATCCCAATATATTCAAAAAACAAGAATTCGTACTAAATGTATTGAAAAAGGGTGCGACACCAGATACTGAATCAGCTCACTTACTATTTCAAGTTTCAGTTGAAAGAGAATGGGAAAATATCGTGGAATACTTACTAAATCTCTTTCGTGAAGCTACCTGGAAAGATTTTAGACTTGCAATTATCAGTGGTAGGCCAAGGCTTGGTTATTCTCAGCAACACATCTTTGTGTCAATAGATACACCAATCGAACAAACAAAATTTTATGTTCCTGTAGTGAACAATACCAACTACGATTATTTTAACAAGTTTGACAGAAAGGTATTCTCTAACCCAATCACATATATAGACATGGGCTTTAAGAAATCTTTTGGGAAGGCAGTATCTAAAGGAAATGCAAATATAGTCAAACTACTACTAAATGCTCACAAAATACTACCAAAACTGGAACTTAATGATCCCCACACCAAAATAGCAACTCATCACAAAGTGATTATGGACTCGCTTAAACTGGATAAGTTGTGTGATATGTTTGAAAAATGTGGATTTGAACTACTGGAACTATTTTACAAATATGAACCTGAACTCTCTTATATCAATGGTTCCATTTTTTCCGAATTTTGTAAAAGAGGAAACATGAAATTTGTAAAATTTATGACTGAAAACAAAATGGGTTTAGAAAGAAATCGTCATTACTCTCGGGTTTATGACGAAATACTAGAGAGAGATTCAGGAAATATATTTAATTTACCAAGACATCATGAAACTTTCTTTAGTATCGATAACGGAATCGCTTTGAAAAATGCTATTGAAAATGGTCAGATTGATATTCTTAAATATATTGTTGAGAAAGGGACTGATATCAATGCAGCTAATCAAGAATGTTTGATAATTGCTTGTGAAAAAGGTCAGATTGATATTCTTAAATATCTTATTGAGAAAGGGGCTGATGTTCATGCAGCTAGTAAAGGATGTCTGAATAGTGTTATTGAAAATGGCCAGATTGATATCCTTAAATATCTTATTGAGAAAGGAGCTGATGTCCACGCAGTAGACGATTATTATTTGGGAATTGCTTGTGCAAAAGATCACTTGAGTTTAGTTGAATACCTTTTCAAAAATGGAGCTAATATTCGTACAGACAATGATTATGCTTTGAGATGGGCATCATCAAAAGGACATATCAATTTTGTCAAATACCTCATTGAAAATGGAGCTGATGTTCATGCGTATGACAACAATTCCTTGAAAAAAGCTTGTGAAAATGGTCACTTAAATATTTTTAAATATCTTATTGAAAAAGGGGCTGATATCCATGCAGAAAATGATTATTCTTTCAGGATTGCTTGTGCAAAAGATCACTTGAGTTTAGTTGAATGCCTTGTCAAAAATGGAGCTAACATTCGTACAGACAATGATTATGCTTTGAGATGGGCATCATCAAAAGGACATATCAATTTTGTCAAATACCTCATTGAAAATGGAGCTGATGTTCATGCGTATGATAATAATGCTTTGAAACAATGTTGTTGGGCAGGAAATTTAGAAGTTGTTAAATATCTTATTGAAAAAGGGGCTGATATCCATGCAGAAAATGATTATTCTCTCAGGATCTCTTGTTTAAAAGGCCACTTGAGCTTAATCGAATACCTTGTCAAAAATGGAGCTAACATTCGTGCAGATAGTGATTATGCTTTGAGATGGGCATCTTCAAAAGGATACATTAACTTTGTAAAATATCTCGTTGAAAATGGAGCTGATGTTCATGCAAATAATGATGAAGCTTTGAGAGTCGCACACGAGAATGGAAATTTGGATTTGGTCAACTATCTGAAATCTATAGTAACCTATAAAGCAAACAATGTGAAATCAAAAAAGTAATATTAAATCCTTTTGTGAACCAGTGACAAAAAGAAATTCCAAATACGTTTCTCACTTCTTTACCTTGTAGTTTTATTCTTTGCAAATCAAATCAATCTATAAACTTTATGGAAATAAATTAATAATACTTGAGCATAATATTTAAATAAAAATACTATCTATGCGTTTCCAAATGTTAAAGTTGAAAGCATGAAATTTTAAAAAAACTTTGGGACATTGCCTATATCTCCTGCTGCTAAAGGTAACTCCAGCCTTACCTATTGTGGACCCAAAATTTTTACCCATGCATCGATAAATATTTTTTTAACCCCTTTCCACTCACCTGGGTTTTTTGACCCACATTCCTTGCTTTATATAATTATATTTTTACACATATGGCAATCTGTGAATATGATAAAATAGTCTGCTTTTTATTGGATTTTAAATTCAGTTCGTTGATCACCAAAAGTCATAATAAGTCGATAAATAAAAAGTCAAAAACTAATTAAAAATGTTCCAAAAATCACCTCGATTACTCGTCATCCAACCCCACTCACCTCAATAGAGGCTCCCTACCCACCACCAGGCGTTGGCTCAAGAGGGTATTTTGAGCTATGCTATCATCTGTGATTCTAGCTCGAGTGGCAACGATACCAATCAAAAATGATGTTGTTCTAGCAACATGATGATTGGCATCAGGTCATTAGACACGTGAAGTTTGGATACTGGGCTTTGTATTTCCTCCCCAAGGAGTTTTTGTAAAACAGTTGTTTTTTGATCGTTTTCTTCGGTTTTTTGCTCCGAACCGGTGTCCAATAAGATGACGCTATTGATAACATGCTTTGAGTCAGGTGTAGTACTGAAAACGTCAGCTTGTTGAGGTTTGATTCTAAGATTTATTGCTAAAAAATAAGGATTTTGAAAAGAAAACTTTTCCAAATTTTTGATACTGATAGACGTTCCAATATAATCAAAATTTGTAGAAGAGAGAGAGAATCAAAATTGTTAATAATCTCTTATAAAAAGTTTCAAAGCTTTCATCCAAAAGAAAGTATTATTTAGACTACAATGACTAC
>MBFT01000954.1:27840-39494 GCA_003086725.1 Furculomyces boomerangus | reverse complement strand
TTAACAAAGGTATATCTCCATTACATTTGATTGATTTTTTTTCAAATATTAGCGTATTTAGAAAGAACAATAAAAAGTTTGCCATAAAAATTTGGCTTGAAATATACTTAGTTTATACCAATATATAACTTTTTCAATTTCATATTTAAGAAATATCATCAGAGGAAACCTTGAAAGATAACATTATGTTTTAGTTTTCCCTTTTTGAAGAAATACGTGAGTTCTAGTGAACTGTTTTTATGTATATCTTATATATGAAAAGCTAGAATTACAGATTATTTATAAGATATCTAGAAAAACACCTTCATTTTGAAGATTATCATTTTTATTACCTTTTTATTTAATTCTACATGAACCAGTAATTAATAAGGACTATGAATAGTGGTTGAAGTATCAACACCTTTTTGAACAGGCCTTTTGTTTTACGGAATGATTGGATACTATTAAAGAAAAATCTTTTGAAAAAACGTGACGAAAAAGTATTTTGGTAATTTAATATCCAATAATATTTCTAGTTTTTGTGTGAAATGGAAATGGTTGTAAGACAAAGTTTTCTTTTTTAATCAAATATGGATGATATTGCAGAGTATGATCTTGAAAGTATTCCAACTTTTCCTGATAGCATCTTAGATTCCTTCTCTGAAAGATTTTCCTGTCCTAACTGCAAAAAACAAATCAAATTCTTCTGCTATCGCTGTTACTACGTCCCACTAGACCTCAAAACTCTTCTCCCCTCAATTGACCTCCCTCTTCACTTACACATGTAATTTTTGTTATTTTGATCAACCTAATTCTTTACAAATAGATTCAAACATTTTCAAGAACTCGATGGAAAATCAACTGCAATACATGCAAAGATCGTTGCTGACAAGTCTGTTACCATCCACAAATACCCTTCACAAGAGCCAATAAGCCTGGATCCAAAAAAATGCCTTCTCCTATACCCTGGTCCAGTAAGTTTTTTTATTTAGCCTCAGACTCATTTAGTTTTAGGACGCTAAAACTATGGAAGAATTATCCATTGAAGGAACTCTCGACAACTTTACTGACATTATAGTTATTGATGGGACTTGGAAACAAGCCCGTGGCATGATATGTTCTGAATCACGTCCAGAACACATGCGGAAACATAGTGTTCTCCAGAAAAATTTGCTCTTAAATGCACAGAAACTTTCAATCAAACCAAGAAAAACAAAGTTTTGGAGGTACCAAAATAACGGCCCTTCACATCTTGCCACTATTGAAGCCATATACTTTATGTTTTACGAGTACTTGCTTACAAAACCGAACCCTGACTACCAACAAATCCAGAATATTGGCAACCTGATGTTTTTTTACAAGCACTTCTTTAACTTGATTCAAAACCACTACAACTCTGATAAATCCAAAGCTTACACTTCAAGACACTCTACTGATTACATTAAATACAATAAATCATAAAACTAGTTGTAAATAATAATACTATATTAAAATTTCTTTTTTGATCAAGATTTGTTCCTTGAGATCTCTATAATATCACTAGTTTTCTGGAAAGTTTTCAATCTAAAAATAAAGCAATTAGAAGTTTCAGGGTTTATAAAATTGCTTACAGATTCAATTGATTGTTAGCGTTATTTTCCAATCTTTTTGTAGAATCACGGACGTGATCTATTTTGTTTTCCATTCCATCAAGTGAAGTTTCCAACAATGAAGTTTTCAAGCAAAGTTCGAAAATGCTCTACGGAAATTAAGAATGGTTTTTTAGGGAAATAGGTTTACCTCGTTTTCATCTTGCATTGATCCAACTTCCTACAAACTAGTTAGAGTTTTCAAGTATAAGACATTTACATTTGCTAGTTGTCCTAAAAGATCGATTAGAGAAGAGCTTTTTTCTTTTAGTTCCAAAGATATTAATTTTGCAGCACTATTTTCCATTATTCTATAAAAGGGTTTTGTTGGAGAATAATAATTCGCTATTTTAAATTCCTTTGTTTTCAAATTCAAAAATAACATTAAAAATCAAAGGTATTCATTTCTCTCTCCCACTTTTCACTTCACAATGACTGTAGCCGACACTAGCAACATTTCAGATCTCAAAACAATCTGCGACGAAAAAATAAGGTTCTACTTGAAACGAAAACAATACAAAGAAATCCATTTCCACGAAGATGTCTTGTTGGTTGCTGGTTACATTGGTGCAATAGTATGTCTCCTTGACTTTCTATACAGCTACAAGTACCCTTTCAATCAAACCATATGGTTCTCCTACATTAGCGTCCCAATATACGCCGCTGCAACAGCCTTTGCATACTATTATGACCGCGCCGTCAAGAAACAAAGTTTCTACTGTGGAAAAAACGATAAACATACACTAATGGCAATCTCCAACACAAAGAAAAACAACCAGCATTATTTCCTTACCATCCAAATCAACAAGAATTCGGGTTCCAGTGCAAAATCATTTGGAGATTACTTTTTTGAAGATGGTGAACTTTGTAGCACTGCTTTGGAAAACGAAGTTGATCGACTGATTTCTATTGCTGATGTTGCCAGTTCAAAAAAACAATAAATCTGTTTATTTTTCATTTTTCAATAAACCCCAAAATATTTCCTTTTTCTTTCTAACCCCAAAATGGACAACGAAGCTGATCAGATGGACACTCCCATCGTTGGATATGTTTACGATATCAGAATGAAATACCATAGAGAACTTACTGATACAACTAGTTTGGAATCTACTGATTCCACTATGCTCTCCCTAAAAGAAAAATCCCACAACTATTCGTATAAAGGTGACAAAAGAAGAGACAACAAACATTACTCAAATAGATCTAATGAATATCGCAAAAAACAACAGCCCGATTCCAGAAAAGACAGTTCTTGGATGACAGATAGCTCAAACTGGAACGATCAAGACGAAATCTCAAACAAACTAAACCAATCTAAAATTAACTCCCAAACAACAGGACAAACTGGTTGGGGAAATTCCTCAAATACATTCCAAGATCAACAAAAAGACGATTCCAGACTTTCAAAAAGCAATGAATCCTATACTATAGATACTTCTGGCACCAAGCAAGGAAAATATTCAAGAAGCGATACCAGAGATTACAAGAACTCCAGGAAAGAAAAAAATAATCAATATTATTCAAGTTACAACAACCAGAATTTTAGTAGTGGAAGAGAAAACCGCAACCCTGGTAGTAGTCGTGACTGCAACTCTTACAACGGAACAGACGAACCCGAACAGACATTTGACGATAATAGGAGACCTTTTGCAATACATAGTATTTTGGATGCTAGTGGATGTTTACAAAGAATGACTAAAATAAAATCCAGGGAAGCAACAATAGACGAACTTCGACTCGTACATACAGAAAAACATTGCAAAATCATTTCAGATACTTCATGTAATTTTCCAATAGAAAAACCCTTCAACTAAACTCTTTTCTTAGGTATGGAGAAATCAAAGTTACTAGAAGTTGAAGAAAAAAATGATGCTATATTCGTTACAAGAGAAACTGACTACTGTGCACGATTATGTGTTGGATCCGTTATTGATTTATGTGCAGCTGTGGCCAAAGGAGAGATTGATTGTGGGTTTGCAATCACAAGACCACCGTAAGACCAACAACTACCAATTTTATAAATATTAATCATACATTTATAGAGGCCACCATGCCAGAATGGATCAGGTAAACCCCATTAAAATTTATCATCTAATTTCTTTTTATCTATGGAAATTTCTTTCAAAATAGCCAAAGTAAGTCAACTTTTCCTTCTTCGAAATTTCATTTCTTTAACATTGAATTGTTTTTTAATAGGGGATATTGTATATACAACAACATTGTAAGTTATATTTATTACCTATGCAACAATTTTGTAACTTTTTGTTTTATAAAGGCTATTGCAGTTATGGAACTCAGAAGAACAAAACTTGCAACCAGGGTTATGATCGTAGACTGGTAAATTATTTGATTTATAAATCCAAAATTTCTAAACATCAAAAATTAAATAGGGATATTCATCATGGTTAGTATCAAAAACATATGAAACACGCGGTATGTCATTTTATATATAAACAATCTGTTATTTTAGGAAATGGTATTCAGGAAGTATTTCTAGAAGATCCAGACGTCCTATACTTTTCTATTCATCGTTACGAAAACGGAAATTTTTATCCATGTACTGAAGAAGGAACATCTGCAAATGTGGGGAAATTTGAGGGTTCTGGAAGGTAAAAAGTAGATTCAAAAACAAATATTAATAAATATAGGAATGTGAATGTGGCATGGCAAGATGGTGGTATGAATGATGGAGATTACTTGTATGTGTTTGATCAACTGGTACTCCCAATGGCAAAGGAGTTTAACCCAGAATTAATTATTGGTAAGTCAAGAATCTTTTCAAGAAAATGTTTCATATTCTATATTAGTTGCATGTGGGTTTGATTCTGCCCAGGGGGATCCTATTGGTCAGTGCAACATAACACCCCAGTGTTACTCTATAATGACGCATGCATTGCTTACCCTCACTAATAAAGGTGCTGGAGGAAAGGTAGTTTTGGTTCTTGAAGGAGGGTACAATTTGGAAGTAACAGCGAATAGCGCATTGGCGTGTGTGAAGGCAATGTTATGGGAACCGTTTAATGACGGACTTGTACCAAGGGAAGGTCCATTGATACACCAAGGTAAACCAAAAGAAAGTGGGGGAAATATGCATTCTAGCCAGAAAACTGCCATTGCGCTGGCAGAATTGGCATCAGTCAACTTTGATAGTGATTCTTCTGAACTAGCAAAACTTATTAACGACACATTCTTTTTACCTAAATTAAAAGAATTCTGGCCATGTAGTCATGCAGCAAGTGTTGTTAACCATGTACTAAATTATCATAAACCATATTGGAAATTCATCCAGGATTTAGATGAAAAGAATGCTAGAAAATGAATTTATGTTTTGAACAATATCGTTTTTCTTTGCTAAATAAATTTTTACAGACTTAATAATTCATTATATTTTGTTTTAACTTTGATTAAAATTTGTTTATACCATTTTTCCAGCTCTATCCTGGATTTGCCATTTGAGATCTACACCGAGTTCTTTAGCAAATCTTTTGACAATAGATGGTTCATTCAAGAAAGGACGAGCGAGAAATACAACATCCGCCTTTCCTAACTCTATAATTTCTCTGACTTCAGATGAGGTTGTGATTTTCCCTACAGCACCAGTAGTAATATCGGCCCCATGGCGGATAGCTTCGGCAAATGGGACTTGGTACATTGGTTCGTTGTTGTAATTTAGATCATTTGAATTTCCTCCTGAACTGCAATCAACCAAATCAACACCCAAAGTTTTAAGTACTTTGGCCAACTCCACAGAGTCCTCGATAGTCCATCCACCTTCAACATATTCTGTGCTTGATATACGAACCCACAATGGTTTATGTTCTGGCCATACTGTTCTACATCTGGTGACTATCTCAGTCAAAAAACGAATTCTGTTTTCAAAGGATCCTCCATACTCATCAGTTCTCTGATTAGATTTTGGTGAAAGAAAGCTGTTGATCAAATAGCCATGAGCGCCATGAATTTCAATAATATCATATCCTGCCTTATCTGCTCTTACTGCAGCTTCAGCGAAACTTTCGATTGTTTCTTTTATTTGTTCTTTAGTCATTTCAACTGGAATACACATACGTTCACTAAATTTTATGGCACTTGGAGCGTAAACTTTATTTGGCCAACCACCATCAGCTTCTTCTGCAAGAGCACCCCTGTTTACCCACATAGGAAACGTTGATCCTTTACGACCAGAGTGTGCAAGCTGGATACCAATTGGTACACCGAATTTATTTGCAAGATCAGTAATTTGTAAATGTCCTGGAATATGTTCGTCTTTCCATATTCCCAAACAATTCATTGTAATGCGACCTTCTGCAGTAACTCCTGTAGCTTCAACAATAACAGCTCCTGGTGATTGGAGAGCCAATCCGCTATAATGAACTGCATGCCAGTTAGTGGGAAATCCATCCTGAGAAGAATACATGCACATTGGCGAAACAAAAATTCTGTTTTGGAAAGTTACACCACGCTGGATAAGTGGAGTGAATGCTTTTGGGATCTTTATAGATTCATTACTATTGTCTAATAATCCTACGGCAGTTCCTAAAGGTTGTCCTTGTATTTGAACAAAATCAGATGGGTTCTTAGTATATTTTGGGGTGTAGGTAGAGTTTGAAGCCATATTCTGTTGCTACTTTTCTTTTGGCAAAAATTTTACTTTTTCTTGTGTATCCGAGTTTTACATTTTATATATGAAAGTTCCAATCTCAAATTGTTACTTTTCATCTGTTTATCACCCAATGAAACATCACCCGACATTTTTTATTTACAAATAGATTCAATTCCGGGATTTTGACATTGTGATTTTGGTTCAAGTTAAAAGAAAATGTTAATGATTTGGTTGTAACTCTATTGTCTATAAATTATCATTGATCAAACTTTCTAAATCAGTACATCTCTCTAATAAAAGCTTTTTGTTCTAAAAACAAAAATCTTTAAATCCACTTTGAAAAGTAGTGAAACCTCAAAACGACAACAATCATCTGATATAAATGGTGTAAATACTAGATAAAAAGTTTTTTAAAGGATATTACTAAACTCACCATTCTACTCCAACTTTTATTACCAATCTATCAAAAGTAGACACTTTGATTTTTTCTTCTATTTCTGTAGTTTCATCAGCCATTTTTAGAAAGTTCCATTCCCTTAAGATAGTTTACTACATCAAAGTGACGATTTCTAGTAGCCTGTTTCAAAGCACTATTATTCTTTTTATGGATATCAGCACCATTATCAACAAGAAATTTAACAACATTCAAATGACCATTTTTAGCAGCTACTCTTACATTCAGATCATTGTTTGCATGAATATTAGCTCCATTCTCAATTAGATACTTTACAACATCAAAGTGTCCTCTTTCACAGGATAGTTTTAAAGAACAATCAGTTTCTGCATTGACATTAGCCCCATTCTCAACAAGGTACTTCACGACATCCAAATATCCACGTTTGCTTGCCAAAACCGAAGTGGAATCTATGTTTTGATTGATTTCGGCACCGTTCTTAACAAGATATTCAACAACATTCAAATGTCCATTATATGCAGCAGATTTTACACTGAGATCATTAATTGCGCGAACGTTAGCTCCGTTTTCTACAAGATATCTAACAACATCAATGTGTCCACTTTGACTAGCTAACCTTAAAGAACTATCGTTATCCGCATGAATATCAGCCCCATTTTCAACAAGAAGTTTGACAAAATCTGGTTTTCCTTTTGAGCTTGCTTTTGCTAATAAGGATGTTCCTTTATAATGATAGTTTGATCCCCTTTCAACAAGATAATCTACAATATCAAGATGAAAGTCCTTGTGTTTAAATGTTTGCCTCCAATAATCTTCAGCTCTGAGATCAGCTCCATTCTCAATAAGATATTTTACAATATCAAAGTGTTCATTTCTACAAGCAATTCCCAACGCAAAATTTTCTCTGGCCTGAATTTTTGCTCCTTTCTCAACTAAATATTTGACTACATCCAAATATCCACTTTTGCTAGCCATTCCTAGTGCCCATTCTCGATCCGCATGAATATCAGCTCCTTTTTCTACTAGGTATTCAACAATATCCAAGTAACCATTTTCGCTAGCTTCTTTTAAAGCGATTTCGCTATTTTCATGAATATCAGCACCATTCTCAACTAAAATCTTTACAATATCCAAGCATCCATTAAAACATGCTTCCTGTAGAGTATATATGTTGTTTTTATCAGTTCCGGGGTTATCTTCATTGATATTATTGACATGGTCAGGGGTGTTGTTTTTGCTTGGAAAGGAGGGTTCTAAATGTTTACATTTAGTAATATCTGCGCCTCTTTCAACGAGATATTTAAGTATATTCAAATGTTTATTTTTATAAGCACGTTTTAAAGAAGTTCCGTCATTTTCATCCACATCCGTTCCATTTTCAACTAAGAATTTGATGAACTTGATATTTCCTCTCGAAGTGAATTCAGAAAGAATGGAACCCTTAACTGAGAAACGGTTGAATCTATTTGAATAAAACATTCTCAATAGATCTAAACCTCCTTCTTCAAGCAAATCACATAAATTTTCAGGATCTAGGTCTTTTATAATAATGTTGGGGTGGAGGAGGATTTGGGTGGTTGGTTTTTCGTATTGTATTTGTGGGTGTATTTTGTGTGCGTTTAAAAGTTGTTTTGCAATATCAACTTGTTTGTTTGAAACTGTATTGTTAAAGAATTTTCCAGAGTCATAATTGATATTTATTTTGGGGATGTAGAATTCTGTGGCGTTTTCTGGTATTGTTTGTCTTGTGGTACCTGTTTGATCCCATCTTTTTTGAATAACATCTTGAAATTTGTTTTTTGTAGTTTTGGAAAAGAGATTTAATAAATATTCCACAACTTTATTCCATCCTCTTTCGATTGAAATGTTGAATAATTGTTGTTTGGTTTTTGAATCTGGATCAGTTCCTTTTCTCAAAAGTGTCAATACCAAATCTTCCTTTTTGAAGAGATGAGGAAAATGAAGAAAATCGTTATTTTCAACGTTGAGAACATTCTCCTTTCCAAATTTATAGAGTAAAAAGTTTGCACGGACGGAAACTAAAGTTGAGATTTCGTATATTTCATGAGACAATAAACGAACTTCTGGGTTTTGTGAAAGAATAAATAATTTGGATAGAATTTCATAACTTGATATTTTATCCATGATAAAAAATTTTGTTTTAGAGATTATGTTTTGGAATGCAAGTGAAACAGAAAAGAATGGAAAAAACAAATTCCTGATTCTAAATTGTTTTTTTAATCAAAAAAGCGCAGTAAAATCTAAAAAGCATATTTTCTTATTGAAATTAACCATCAAAACAAACGAATTGTACCATTATGTTTACTGAACAAGAAAAATTAACTTGTCTATTATTTTTTTTTGAAACAAAGATATTTCAATGATACATCATTTCTTAATGACCTTTTTACAACTTTTAAAATATAAATGTGCAAAAGGGCTGAGAAAATCTCAAAAAAGGTGAACTGTACAAATTTGGATTTTGTGTATTGTATTTTATAAATGTCGAGTCTTTCATATAAACCCAAAACAAGTTTACAGGGTTTATATTTTGTTTAGGGATGGTTCATTGTAATTGGTGTTTTTGTATATCAATTTAACGTAGAAAGTAGTACAGTTTAGTGAATTATGAATAGAAAGTTCAAGATTTAATTAAAGTGAAACAGGGGGAAACGAGACTGAAATGTTCTTTTGAAAAGCGTTTCCATTCAAAAAAAATGGACAAAGATAACCGGAAAAAAACACATTTCTGGTATATAAAAAACAAGTAAAGTCACATTTTCACAGAAATTACCTGGTCTTTGGACATGCAAGATATTGGATATAAAATGGTTTGGTCCTTTATTCAACATAATTATTTTAATCTTCCTAACAGCATTTGTAATCAAACATAAAGATTGATGGCTGGCTAGAAATGAATAGTTCCTTTTTTCAGAAAATGTTTTAAAAAATGCCTGTCCAATAACAAATCTAGAAATTAAAGGGGTTTTTGATTTTTCAGTTTTTAGATGGAAATATTATGTTTTTGAGATATTTCAAACAATTTTTATGTAATTTTATGAGTTTCAGATAAAAAACGTTAACTTTCAAGTTTGTATTTTACGTAAAACTTTTGTTTTATAGTTTCTTTTTGAAAAAACTAAATGAATTTGGATTTTCGTTTTGTTAATTGAAACTTTTCATACTTTTTAGAATTGTCACTATTTTCTCTTGTTTTATAGGATAGAATAATCACAGAAATGTTTGGATTCTTTCAACAGCTAATAATAACAAGAGAAAAAAGACCGGATTGTTTCTGTCCTTTCATTTTTCTCTTTGTAAGAAATGCTTTTTTTAGTACTCTGTTGATTAGAGAATATATATGAAACAAGGGGAAAGATGTTTTCTCTTGACACTTTTCAGTCAAGTCATATGTTTAGCCAATAAACACTCCAGTGTAGTGATTCACACGTGTAACTTGATAAACAAATTTATCACAATACACAAACCTCAAAAAGTTTCGCTGCTAAGTTTGTATAAATTAACCCATCTCTACCTTAAGAGATTCGCCCTAACTTCCTGTAATTTTCATAGATCTCAAATTTCAGTATTTTCCGATTTTTCCAACATTTTTAATATACCTGTATTCTCAGTTTTAATCTATCTCATCTAGAAACACAAGATGTAAGTTCATTTGTACTTTTATCAGTATTCATTCTCTAACATATATTTTTTCCTATAGATTATGGAAGACCAAACCGACTTTCGTGTTAGTGTTGAAAAAGGCCAAACACAAGTTGTTCACTCGCAAGACCATCTCAAAAGGTCCCTTAAAAGTAGACATATGACCATGATTGCCATTGGTGGTACAATTGGTACTGGTTTATTTGTCGGTTCTGGTGCTACTTTATCCCAAGGTGGACCCGGTGGTGCCCTGGTTGCTTATTTACTTTCTGGCCTCATTATATTCTTTGTAATGACTTCTTTGGGTGAAATGTCCACATACATTCCTGTTGCTGGTTCTTTCAACTCTTTTGCTGGTAGATTTGTTGAACCTTCACTTGGATTCTCTCTTGCTTACAACTATTGGTACTCATGGGTTATTACTTCTGCTAACGATCTGGTTGCTGCTGGCATTCTAATGCAGTTTTGGGTTCCCAAAACTAAAATCAACCCCTTTGTCTGGACGGTTATTGTTTATGTCATAGTTTTCTTCCTTAACGTATTTGGTGCCCGCTATTACGGTGAAGCCGAGTTTTGGCTATCTCTTATCAAGGTCATTGCTGTAGTCATATTCATTTTTGTTGGACTCATTTACATTTTTGGATGGATTCAAAAAAATGACAAAGTTGGAACTAAAAACTGGACAATTGGTGAAGCCCCCTTTGTCAGCGGTATTGGAGGTGTTGTTCAAGTATTTGTGTTTGCCGGATTTGCCTTCCAAGGAACCGAGATTGTTGGTATTACCTCCGGTGAATCCAGTAATCCTTCAAAAGATCTCCCAAAAGCTATCCGTACCATTTTCTGGCGTATTCTGATCTTCTACATCCTCTCAATTATGATAATCGGTTTTGTTGTTCCTTACAATGACGAAAACCTCCTCAAAGGTGGTGTTGGTAATATCACACTTTCTCCACTCGTCTTGGTCATGAAAAAAGCTGGTATTAATGCAGGAAGTCATATAATGAACGCTGTAGTTCTTACATCAGTATTTTCAGCCGCCAATTCTGGTTTATATTTAACTACAAGAACTCTTTATGCTCTAGCTTCCCAGAAACAATCTCCAAAAATATTTGCCAAAGTATCCAAACAAGGCACCCCTGTATTCGCTCTAGCAGCTTCAGCAGTCCTTATTTTCGGTTTCTCATGTTTTTCTCTAGTGGGTACTGATACTATCTATGTTTGGTTTGTCAGTATTTCTGGTGTTTCTGGTTTCCTTTCTTGGGCCACTATCCTTTTCACTCATTGGAGATTCCGTAGAGCTTACATCCTTCAAGGATACTCATTGGATGATCTTCCCTATGTATCTGGACTCTATCCATTTGGTCCA
>MBFT01000954.1:8698-26655 GCA_003086725.1 Furculomyces boomerangus | reverse complement strand
AAACGCTCAGTCCATTAGCAATGAACTTGAACTTTTTCAGAAAGCCAATGCTTGTGTATTACAGAATTGTCTTGATATCAAAGATGAAACAGAACAAACTAGCTGTTTAAAACAATGCTATGTTGACAATAACATCTCATACTTTTATGACGAACTTATTTCATGTGCCAGTTCATGCAAAGAATCAAAGGAAATATGTGAAACTGAATGCCTCGAAAAAGCATTAGAAGATTTAAAGAGTGGCAAACTTTCTCAAAATAGCAATCCCTCCAATACAACCACATCCAATACTGGCACCACTAGCAATGCCAGTAGCACTACCAGTACTACTCTTGCTCCCAGTACCACTAGCACATCAAGCAATACATCCAAGTCCAGTTCATCTTCTACTTTGAAATCAAATTACCTTTTATCTGCTATTTCCTTAACTATTTTGATATTTATAACTCTTTAATAGCAAAATATTTATTTCGTTTTCAATATAAACTTTGGCCTGAAAATATTTCTAAAGATATGGCTTTGATCTCCAAACTTTGGAATGTCAAAAAATATCTACCTCTGTCCCAAAATCATTGTCAAATTTTATGGAGTGGGGTTGGGTGATGGGCCATCGAGGTGATTTTTAGAAATTTCTAATCAGTTTTTAACTTTCCACTCGTTGTATTTTCTATTGGTTATCAATTATCCTACTTTACAAGTCAAAAAAAAAAAGGTACAAAAATATTCTACTCGTGGTTTATAACTATACTTTATGACAAAGAATCATGTTGTTTATAAACTAAAATTGGTTTACATTTACCAAATCAAAAGGTTTTTTTGTAATACATTTTTCTCGCATTTCTAAAATACGTTTCTAAAAAAATACTCTTAGAGATTGGTAAAAAATTTTACTAGATGATAACAAAAAAAGTTGAATCTTTTAGCTGGTGTTGGTTTTTTTTAGAATTTTATTATGTAAAAACTCGTTTGTGTAATATTCTAAATATAAATTTAGGTTTGATTGGGCTATAATCATGGAGTACAGTCTAAAATATTTAGAAAGTCTTGCTATTATATATATCCAATAAAACTTTTAAAAAAGCTCAACTCGCGATGCAAGCTGTCTTTCTCTGTTTCAGCCAAAAGCTTTTTCTAAACGAGTTGGATATATAAATATCCAGGCTTGCGTCTGAAAGAGAAAGTAAGAACAAAAGTCACATTTTAATCCCAAATCCTTTTTACAAACATCTTTACACATTTATACTAAACTGAAACCTTAGTTTACTTTTATAACTGAAATACTTTTCCTCAGCAGATATTCAGCAAATAATGAATTTGATTCTTGGTTCTCTTTTACTTTTCTCTATCCTTCAAGCCACACACACTTATGGAGTTAAAGCCTCAAAAATTGCAAACACAAAACAACTATCTGAAAATACAAAAAGAATCAGTAAACGTGGCAGCAGTGATAGAATACTAAACGGTAATGAAGTTGAGTTTTCTGAGTATTCATCAGCAGCTTCCTTACTCAGTCTTCTAGATAATGGAACTTCTTGTACTGGAACCTTTATATCCAAAGATGTTGTTTTGACTGCCGCCCATTGCGTTTACAATACCACAACTGGTCCACTATCTCCAGGAGATGTATTGGTTAGTGGCGGTACAAAATCCATCCTCCAAAACATCACATATATTTATAAAGTTGAAAAAGTATTGGTTCATTCTGACTACAATTCATCAAAATTTAGTAACGATATAGCGTTGCTATTTTTAACAAACTCTACATCAGATCCTTCAATCAGTTTTGCAAAAATCTACAATATTCCGGTATCAGATGAAACTCCAGTGGAAGCCGCTGGTTGGGGAAGTACAACTAAAGATAGCTCTTCAGGTCCATCTCAGGTTTTGATGGCTGTTCCAATTCATATCTCTTCATCAGAGGATTGTAAGGAAGGAAATGTACTTTGGGAATCCAACAATGGTCCTACTATTTGTATGATGGTCCAAAATGAACAGGACACTTGCCCAGGCGATTCAGGAGGACCTCTATATTTTACTGGAGATTCAAGCAAACCTATTGTTGGTATTACCAGTTTTGAAGCAGTTTCTGAAGATAGTAGTACAAATAAATGTGGTAATAACGGAGATACCGCGTATTTCACTAACGCGCTATACTATATTGACTGGATTTTGAGCAACACTCAGATTGATGCTGAAGATTTGGTTTTTGACAAAGACTATCTAAACTCACCCACTTCAAACAGCTCATCAGCCAGTCAATCTACATCAGCTAGCAAACCTACATCAGAAATAAAAACTACATCAACCAGCCAATCTACATTTAAAAGCCAAAGTTCAACTACTAATGCCAGCCCATCTGCTACTTTGAGTATAAATATTTATACTACTATTTGCACCATTTTTTTGCTTTACAACTTTATTGCATAAACTAAATTTTACTGTTGTAGTTTGGCTTCCAACTTGTAAAGAAATTTTAATATGGTGCGATGTTTACGAAAAATACAAAACTTTCAAAATAATGACATATTAAGTTAATCTTCTAAGATTTCCAATTGCAACACAGATCAATTTCAACTCTATAATATGTTTGTTTTGAAAAGCTTTTTACTTTTTCAAACTTACATATATTGGTTGGCATATATTCCTTAGGGAAGCGCAAAGTCCCAAGTCCAAATTTCACGTGTCAAATGACCATTCATCAATCAACGTGTTGCTGGACACAGCATCATATTTGGCTGGTATTGTTGCACCCCGAGCTAGTATCATTGATGATAGCATAGCTCAACATGCCCCCTTGAACCAACGCCAAGTGGTGGGCAGGGTGCCTCTAGTGAGGCGGAGTGGGGTTGGATAATGGGTCATTCAGGTGATTTTTGGAACATTTTTAATTAGTTAACTTTTTATTTATTGACTTTTTATGACTATTGGTGATCAATAAACCGACTTTACGAGTCAAAAAAAAATACATAACATTTCATTTTTGGTCAAATATAGAAAAGTTATTATTGCATTTGAACTAAGGACAGATCAGGTTAACTATAGTTATAATTAGATAGTTTCCAAATCTTATTTGCAATACAAATTTTTGTATCGATTGATTCCTCTACTGATTAGTTTTAGAATCAAAGGAACGTATTCAAAGTAAACAAATCAACATTGTCATTGTCATTTCATTATTACAACCCGAGGCTATCAACTTGTTTGAAACACACCAGGTAGTCTTTAAAAGAAATTTTTGCTATAGCCTTGATAGTAAAAAAACTTTTTTTTTATTTCTCAAAACATTGCATTACAAATTTAAGTATTGAAGACTACCTTTGAGGTATGAATACTATCTCATATAGAAATTTTGTAGATATCAAAGCTAGAGGATAACTTTTGAAACTTTAAAAAGTTTTGAACTCTGCTTTGTTTCTTAAAAATTTTGTTTTTCAGCTTTAAACCGTGATGACTTTAAATAAAGTAGTTTTCTAAGTGGTTTTATTTGAATGATATATTTGGTATTTATTGAAGCTTTTTCCATTCACTTTTTATTGAGAATGACTTGTATTGTGCAAATTATTAAAAAAAAAAACTAAAAACATTCCAACAAAATTTTGTTTTACTGTATAATATATACTAGAGATGTGGTTTTAGATATTGAATATATTGTGCAGTTATATACCAGTCTAACTATAAAGGTTTTGGATATTTGAATAAATATTGGATAGTCCACAATTTGATTCTAATTGGAAACTAGTTTTGAAACAGGATAATAGAGATTTTAATACAATTAAATAAAAATACCATTTGTAATACTACATTTTTAATGTTATAGTAAAATGGAAATCCTAGTCATTCTCATCTTCTAAATCCTCAACTCTGTTAATAAAACTATGAGAGTTGAAATTGGTACTGGGAAAGTTAAATGTATCACTGCAATTGCTTTGATTGTCTACCGGATTTGAAAAAATGTCATCTACAACCTTACTTGAATATATATCAACCATGTGTCGGAAAAGATTTTCGTGTATTGAATTTAGGGGAGATGTCTTCAAAAGTTGAGAATACCTTTTGTATAGTTCGTAGTTTTCTTTATAAGAATCTTTGGTATTTGTAATTTTTGAAAAGGTTGGTATTCCAGGAGCGATTTCATCTTCATCAACCAGAAAATATTGGTATTCATCACCTGAGCTAATGTTTGTAGGGTCACTCTCGAATCTGGGGTCTAAATTCATGGGAAAAACAAAAATAGTAGAGTCGTCAATATCCAAGTATTCGTTGATTTTCAGTGTAGAGAAAGAATTTCCAAAACAACATTTAAAGTTAAAATAAAATCCATACTTTGAAACCAACCATGGATTCACATCAGATTGATGAATAGAGAACTTTTCCATGTTATCAACTATCATGCTGTACTTTTTGTTTTCAAAATGAGCTTTCCCAATCAGCTTTGATAGTTGGTTGAGAAATGTTGGATATACAAAGTACAACTCAGATTTGCTGCTCATTTTTTTATATTCATCTGTTAACACCTTCAATTTTAATGGAACATCAAATTTCCTACCGCTTGATTTAACTCCCATCAAATTCAAACATACTACGCCGCTTACAAATGTCCATTGTAATGCAATATGTTCTGAATGATTTGGAGGAAATGTTTGGCTAAAATTGTACAACATATCTATTTGTTTTTCTGCACATTCTGTGATTATATTCTTTGCAGAAACTACTCTTCCTGGATGCATATACCTTCCTTTAATCCTCACCATTTCAGTTTGATATAAAATGATTTTCATTGAATTATGCATTTGACTAAATATGTAGTTTAATACCTGAATTTCAGTTTCTATAGTCATTCTAAGAGTATTTTCATACTTTCCGCATGATTCTTTAATTTTTTCAAATTTTACTGGGTTTGGGATAACAATATTATCACAGAAATTGCTTAGATTGTTAATGAGTCTTATGAGTTGACCATTATCGTTATCAGGATCATAAACTTTTGTGATCCATCTTCTTCGTGCAAAAAGGTTTACTTTACCATGAAGTAAAAATGTTTTTATCAAGTCTTTATGTTTTTCTTTTGGATATCGATCAGCAAGCAGGTTGTTTGCAATGTAATTCCAAAGCATTAATTCAGGATGTTCTTCCTTGCATTCCCCACCATACCTCCACAAAAAATCGTTTTTGGGAAGGTTTACAACAATATCCTGATCTTGAATAGTAGGAAATGTACCTGTAAATGACATTTCCAATCTATCAAAAACGTAGAAACACCAAAAAACCCTTCTTCTGAACTCAAGTTCTTCTTCCGAATATTTCATTTTTGCTATTTTTGATAAATCAAGCTGGTATATCCTGGATATTCTAACAGATCTATATAACAAATTGTAATTATAAATAATTTTTTCTAATAAAGAATGCTTTTTTCAACTTACAATTGTGATAATCCTATTTTTAAGATTTTAGAAACGATTATTTTATAATTACAATACAAAACTCATTGTTTTAAACAGTGGCTTACTTATTAATGTTTCTTGAGTTGCAAGATCTGCTATACGACTAGTATGAGCTAATAGTATCACACATGTCCATAGATAAAGTGGGTCTTTGATATCTGTTTCTTTTTTTAACAGTGCAAACGACTCTTTTGCATATATAGACTCGAGGTTTTTATCTTTATCTGTTATGGTGTTGCTGCATAGCCTGTTTCCAAGAGCAAGTATGGAAAAGTAAAAGTAGCTAGGATACTGCTTGTTTTTCATTTTGTGGTAGAGTTCTGGTATTCTAACAGGCATCATTGGTGAAGGGAAGGTTATAGGGAGGGAAAATATAATTTTTTCCAAGCGTTCGTTTGTTGGGAGAGGTATTTCATTTCCACCTAAAAAAGAGTAAGTAGTGTTAGTATTTTATAGAAAGTTAAAAAGAATAGTTTATTACTTGATTTTGGTCGCTTGAGGGGATTTTGTTTGTTAGTATTTCTCTCCATTTTTAGCAAGTGAAAATGTATTCAAAAAAAACAAAGTGGGAAGATGTTTGGTCCAGTTGTGGGAAAATAAAAATACTAGGCTAAAAAAAATACTTTTTGGGCCGATTGTGTTTTTAGCTAATAATCTGTTATTTTTGTTTCCTCAATAAAACCAATAAAGAAATGTGACTTTATGCTGCAAATCCCAACATCTGATTTAGTCTTCATTGAGGATTATTTCATAGACCAACACTTGCAATACAGTAATCATTAGCTAAATCTAAACAATGATTGGCTATAGTTGATTCTTAAGATTATTAATTCAAATGGCAATTAAAAACCTTAGCGATTCTTATTCGTTCACATTTCAGTTTGTACACATAAATTGGAGATTCCAAGAAAACCAGTTCCTGTTTCTCTAATTTTATTTGCTACTTTAATTTTTTGAAAAGATATTATCATTCTTTACAACCATTCGCTGAATCATAAAAAAAGGTTGTATTTTGTTGTTCAATAAATAGATTAAATTTATCTGTATAGTTATTGGATTACTGAGAAAGATATTTTAGATCTCTACGTTTTATTGGAGAAAAAAAATGGTTTTTGGCCAATAATTATTTTAAAAAAATCAAGAAAAATAGAAAAGTAAACGTTGTATTGCCAGTATTTGGTATATCAAACTCCAAAATTTGATCTTAATTCAATATATACTGTATAATTCTGTCAAGGAAAGGGTTGTAGGAAACACACTTGAAGCGATCAATAAATCATTGTTCAAAGTATAACAGGCCTTTTTTGTTTTGTTTATATAGAAGGTATTTGTTAATACTAGGAAATATACTAGTCTTATTGAGGATATTGATAAAGCATCCAATGAAAAAACAGTTTTCACTATATGGTTTCAAATTTGATGTACAGGGTGCAAGGTTATGCCCAAGGATATCCCAATCCAATGAGACTACTTAGATATCATGCCATCCTGCCATCATAATTTATTGTTATCTTGTTATCAACATATTGTGTTGTTTTGTTGCTTGTTATCATCACAAATGTTGTTATGTTATCATCATATTGTGTTATTGTGTTATCTAGTTATCTATTTTTCTTGTTATCTCGTTACCGTGCCATCTTGTTATCTCGTTGTCTTGTCTTATTGGTATCTCTCTATCTTGTCATATCCCTGGCCCAACCTATATAAACTAAATGATGAGACAAAGAACTTCAGGTTCTTCAATTTGCATTCTCCTTACATAGTTTCGTCTTGTTTTATTATATCAACCCTTAATGAAAACAATATAAACAATCCCCTTGCCTGACACAGAAAAGGTACAACTTTATTACACCAACTTGAAAAAAAATATTAAGGAATTATTAAGATCATGGAAAAATCGACTTTTTGTTTTCATTTAGACAAGAATAAACAAGAGTTCTGGTTGCATCTAGGAATGGTGTTGGGTTCATGTTCAATCTCTGGTTGTTTCAGTTCATCTTTGAAAAAAACGAGTGAATGTCAACCAACTTTGCGATTTGCACAAAAAACAAGTCGCAGCTATTGGACATTTTTTACTTGGTCTGTGTCATGCTTTTAGAGGGTTTATTCTTTATTGATATCCAACCATTCAGGAAATAAAAAGCCAATTGAAATTGTCAGTGAAAATACAAACTTGAATAATGGGATGTTTTTGATTATTGTTATCAAACTGCATTCTATCGACCAGTAAAATGGAATAGCAGAGATAACAAGCAATAAATAAAAGGTCAGTGCAGAAATAAACGTATGACAAACAAATCTTATCTCAAACAACAATGCTCCTGAATTCTATAGATAAGAAAGTGTGACCTTTTATATAAACCCCTACATTTCCCTCCTCTGTTCTTTTGCTTTCAGTACAAAAACTTCAAATTAAAGAAATGTCTAGTTTGGACGAATTCAACAAAAATATCAATTTGAATTATGCTCAGGGGAGAATACTTGAAGAGTCGTTAAGAAACCCACAAGAATTCTGGTTGAAAGAAGCCACTGAAAATGTGAGTTGGGTTCAAGAGCCAAAATCTGCATTTAGATATCCAAATCCCTCAGAAAAGTACTATGTCGACTGGTTTCCTGAAGGCACACTCAACATTTGCTATAATGCAGTTGACCGCCATGTCAACCAAAAAGGAAGAGTAGACAGATCAAACCAGGCTGCAATTATTTACAAATCACCTGTAACTAAAACTGAACAAGTTTTTACATACGCCTATTTGCTCGAACAAGTCAAGGGATTCGCAAAGGTTCTTGTATCAAATGGTGTGGGAAAGGGTGATACTGTATGTATTTACATGCCAATGATCCCACAAACCATTATTGCTATGCTTGCATGCGCAAGGGTTGGTGCTATTCATAGCGTAGTATTTGGTGGGTTTGCGCCTGCAGAACTTGCTAAACGTATTGATGATTGCAAACCCAAAGTATTTGTTAGTGCAACTTGTGGAATCGAAGGAGAAAAAAAGATTATAAACTACAAAGAATTGTTTGTCAAGGCTATGGATATCGCAAAACATGAACCACCAATTAAAGTTATTTTCCAAAGAGATCAGCTTGTTGTTCCTCTTGACCACGGACGCGGTTATAGACATTGGAGCCAAGAAATGGGAAGAGTATCTCAAGAACCAGATGCAACTGTAGCTATTGTTGAATCCAGCCACCCATTGTATATTCTTTATACAAGTGGAACTACAGCAGCACCAAAAGGTGTTATCAGACCATCAGGACCACACGCAGTGATGCTTTCATGGACAATGAAGAATTTATACGGAATAGACCCAGGAGAAGTATACTTTTGTACCAGCGATTTGGGTTGGGTTGTAGGACATACATACATATGTTACGCACCATTGATATATGGATGCACAACAGTACTTTTTGAAGGAAAGCCAATAGGAACACCAGATCCAGGAGTATTCTTCAAGACGATTGAGGAAACAAAAGCATCTATATTCTTTACTGCACCAACAGCAATGATGGTGTTGAGAAGAGAAGACAAGAATCATGAATACAGAAGGAAGTATGATTGTTCTTCGGTCAAAGGATACTTTTTTGCTGGTGAAAGATGCGTTCCTGAAATCCACAAATGGTGGATCAACCATACTAAAGCAAATAAGGGAGAAATTACCAAAGATCAAAGCTTTAATGATGTAACTGAAGTAAAAGATTCAAGAGGACATTCAGTAGATCATTGGTGGCAAACAGAATCTGGTAGTCCAATAACTGGGATATGTATTGGAACATCAAAAGACCCAAGAGAAATAGCTCCAGTACGGTTTGGAAGTGCAGGAATTCCATTGGCAGGAGTTGATTTAAGAGTATTGAAGATTCACGAAGATGATGAAGAGGAAGGAAAGAATACAACCATGGAAGAAGCAAAGGTTGGAGAGGCAGGTAATATAGTAATTAAATTGCCATTGCCACCAGGATTCATGTCAGACTTGTACAACAACAAGAAGAGATACTTTGAGTCATACTTCAAGAGATTTGATGGGTACTACGATACTGGCGATGTAGGTTATGTAGACGAGGAAGGATATGTGTACATTATGTCAAGAGACGACGACATTATCAACGTAGCTGCACACAGACTATCGACATCAGCACTTGAAGAAGTAGTTATGAAGGAGAAGAGCATAGCAGAAGTTTGTGTCGTTCCAAAACCAGACGAAATCAAAGGGAGTGTTCCTATGGTGTTTGGAGTTCTGAACAACGGAGTCAGTGGTAAGGATGTACTGGCGGAGGTTAAAAGGAACATCTCGAAGCTAGTTAGAGAACAGGTGGGTGCGATAGCGAATGTGAAGGCAGACAATGTGGTATATGTTCCTAGATTGCCAAAGACAAGGTCAGGAAAAATACTCCGCAAAATGGTCCGAACGATGGTTTCAGAAGCAGCGAAACCAAATGGTAGTGTTGGTGAATGCCCAGTAGCAACTCCCCCAACAATAGACGATGCAGCAATTAAGGACGAGATTTGGGATGTGATTTGTAAACATTACAGAAATGTGGCTCCAAAATTATAAACCAATAGCATTCATTAATTTTTATTTTTATAGCCAATAGCGTTTTTGTTTGTGTATTGATAAGACAGCAATGTGCAAAATAGCAAAATAGTTGCATCTTTGATTTGATTGGTTTTTCGTAAAGTGACATGAGGAATTAGAGTATAAAAGAAAAACTAAATGTCCCAAAAAACTAAAAATGTTTTTTCTGATTTTTCTGCTTTTTGTTATCGTTTCTGGTGAAATCACTACTTATCCTCCAGATAAGGACTCTCTCCAGTGCAACGGCCACAACTCTCTTTGCGACGTACAGTACAACAGGATCACTTTCCTCGCCACACGCTCCTCCTTCGCAACAAATAGCATCGACAACCCTTACAACACACAAACCCTTAGCATTACTGATCAACTCAATGCCGGAATACGCGCTATCAACTTGGACGTCTACCTCTCTGCTGGTACACCCCACCTCTGTTTCCCCGACTGCTCTCTTGGTGACTATGGCGCTCTTCAAGACACCCTTGTCCAAATCTCTACCTGGCTAAATAGCAACACCGATCAAGTACTCACTATAATCCTCAACAACCCCACAAAAATGGATCCCATACTCATACAAAATGCCTTCCAAAGCTCTGGTCTTTACTCCCTTGTCTACACCAAAACAGTAGCCCAACCATGGGATACTCTCCGCACTATGATCAATACTAAAAAAAGACTAATAGTTTTAGAAAGCATAAATCTTGGAATAACTCCTGCTCTTCCATGGGTATTCTCATACACTGACAATGTCCTCAGAACCAATTATGGTAGCGACTATGCTGCTCAAAATTGGGATTGTGGACCTTACAGTTCAATTGGAGCTACCTCCCTCCTATATATTCCTCATGTAAAGCTCGAAACCAAAACAATAAACGGAGTACCTTATCAAAACCTCCCAAGCAGCTCAACTGCAAAACAAATCAACGACGATTCTGCATACCTACACGCTACTGCTTGTAGGTCCAGTTACAGCTACCCCTGGATGAGCTTTATTGAGATTGATTTTTATGTAGCAGGAACAGATTTAGATTTAATGATTCTCGGCCTGAACTCACTTAACTTGCCTAATGACAAGGAGATAAACTATGTTCCGCAGTTCACAAAACGCACTGCACCGAAACTAAACTCTTCTTTCCAAAACCATCCAAAACTTTATCTCTCTGCCATTTTATCTCTTTTCCTCGCCATTTTCTAGAACAATTTTGTATAAATTTGCATATTCCCCACTGTTTCAATAAAGCCCCGCTTATTTTCAAACATGACTATTTTCGAATCTACTCCTACTTTTCAGCTTTTGGCCACTGCCCTCTCCCAATTGCCAAAACCTCAAGTACAACACCTCATCGAAAAAACTAAAACCACATTCTTGTTTGAAGTAACAAAATCAGACTCTACCAACTTTTGGTTCCTCGACTTGGAAACAGCAGGAAAACTCTATCAAGGCTCCACACTAAACAACCTAACTTCCATCGATGGCTCTACTCTTCAGACCTGTTCCCCAACTGTTACTATAACCTTAGATGACAAAACAATGCTCGGCCTCTTAACCGACGAAATCGAACCTACACAAGCCTACATCCAAGGAAAAATATCTGTCGGTGGAAACATGTTTGCTGCAATGAAAATAAGACCTGTTCTTCTTGAAATCAAAGAACAATTTGAAAGTCAACCAAAAAAATCTCTTGCCTCCACAGTTTTATCCGACTTGCAAACTAGAGTCACGAATTTGCCCGATTCTTTGAAGCAAGACTTGAAGAAACAAATTGATAGTATAATCCAAATCAATTTAAAAACAAAGGATAAACAAACTGAATCTTTAACCCTAAACTTGTTGAACAGCTCTACAAAACTTGCATTGGAGGGTCCTGCAACTAAACACAATTTGAAACCAAACTTAACTGTAGAAGCTCTTGACACAGACTTTGTAAAGATTGCAACGGGGAAACTTACAGGCCAGGGGGCTTTTATTTCAGGAAAACTTAAAGTTTATGGTGATTTGAATTTGGGGATGAAGTTGGGGTCAGTTTTCAATCTAGCAAAAACTACGAAATCAAAACTCTGATTCTTCGGCAAGTAATAATATCTCTTCATCTTGAACTTCTATTTCCATGTTCATGTTTTGAATATCTTCATATTGCAATTTATTTTCTTGTTCCCATTCGTTTTCAAAACTTGTTTCTAGTTCCAAATCAGTCATATAAATAAACGAATACATTTTCTAATTATTCAAAAAAAGAATTTAAAATTTTTTTTCTTTTCTTTGATCCTTTATTCCAAAATGGAAAATCTTGAATCTTTACCATTTCTTTTAGAAAACTATATTTCGTCTTGGATACCAATACAAAACTCCAATTATTTCAAATTTGAAATATTAATCGATTCACAACCACAAACTTGCATCATTTTAGGATTCAAAAACAACGAAAAACTTGTTTTCCAAGGATGTATTTCCGCCAGATTAATTCAAGGATCAATCAATGTTAATGCCTCAGAACTATTGGTCAACGAATGGACAAGTATATACTCTTGTGGAACACAAGGTCTATTATTCTTTGAAGCTTCAAACAGCGAATTTTCCATCGATTACAAAACCTCAATAAACTGCAAAGATTCAGATCAAATACAAAAAATTTTGAATTCTTATCCAAATGTTCTTCAAATAATTAGTGATACAACAGGATTAATAGATATTCAAAATGTCTTATCAACCCAAAACAGTATTTTCCAACCGAGGAAATACAAAATTCCACAGGTATCACCAGATATCAACATTTGTCATGAACATAATTTTAGGAACTTTGTATCCATACCAAACTTTTTTCCATTTTGGTCTTTATATACAGAAAACAACTACAAGTCAGGATGTATAGGCTCTTTAGTATTCCCACCACAATGGACAAACTATGTCGAAGAGCTAAAGGGTTCTGATGGAGATAAAGACTTGAGGATTATAGTAGCTGGTAATAAATCTAGTGGGAAGTCTACATTTGCACGTTTCCTCAAAAACAAATTATTAAACGAGCCAAGTGCTGTATATTGGTTGGAAACTGATTTAGGACAACCTGAAATGAACGTTCCAGGTGTAATTGCTCTTCATTTGCTACAAAATCCAAATAATTTAAATATAGAAACTGTACATATCACTTCAACCTACAAAAATATTGAATGCGTACGGGCTATAGGCCCCCAATTTATAAATTCAGCAAATCGGAAACTAGAAAACCCTGTTCGAACACAAACTCCAAGTAGTTCGAGTACAGTACTTGGTAGTGTATATCTTGGTATGGTTACACCTAAAGAAAATCCAGAACTTTATATCAATGCAATTTCACAAATGATGAATATATATTCTGATTTGATTGAAAACGTAAATGGGGTACTGGTAGTAAACACACAGGGATGGACAAAAGGTATGGGTTTAGATTTATTAGCAGATGTAATAAATTTGGTTTTACCTTCACATTATGTCCAAATGTGTGAAAATTCCGACACTGATTTGTTTTTTGCTCGACAAGTATTCCCAACACATACAAAAATCGATATGATGACAACTGTCACTGGAGATTATGGTTTACCACACTTCAGTTTGTTGGATACAACATCAAAAACTTTAGATGTTGTTGAATCTTCTGATTCTAGTGATGATACAAATTCACAACTTGCTCACAATAAGTATGGAGTCAGTACATATTCCAAACCAAATGCAAAATCCCGGATTCACGCACATACTATCAGGAACTTGTCTGTTGTTTGCCACATGTATGGGAAGTCACCTACAGGCAATTGGAAATTTAATGTTCCTCTTACACATAGATTACCTATTGCAATACCATTTGCATCGGTGCAAATATGGATATGTGATAATGATATAAAACAATCACAGGTATTAGGTCTACTGAATGGGTCTGTTGTTGGTGTAGTAGCAAAATATGCAGAAGATACTAAAAAAACAAGGGAATTAGAAATAAATAATGGGTGGCCAGATTCCAATTGGGAATTTTGTTCATTAGGTATTATTAAATCTGTGGATTCAGCAAAACAAATATTTTATTTGTTATTGGCACCAAATTCTTTTCTCCGAGAATCAAATTTTATACAACTTGGGTTTGTAAAAGGTCCAGGACCACATGAAAATGGAATAGAATTACCAGTAGAAACTTTTATTCATGGCGGTGTTTCTGATTCTGTCATGAGAATGAATTCAACAAATACTTTTGAATCATTTTTTTCTGATCCATTAGTTGTCCAAAAATCAAACAATTTGAATGATTCCCCATACTTAAGTATTGGAACAAGTAAAGGCGTTGGTGCAAATTCTATCAAACCTAGAAAAAACTTGAAACGAAAATCACAAATCCCAAACCTACGATAATTTTTGTCACTTTATTCATCTAACTCCATATCATCACTATCACTCCCCATCTCAATACTTTGATTTTCCTCCTCTTCATAATTTTCCACAATAAAATCTCGTCTCCCTGAATCCATAAATGGATTTCTTGTTTCCTCCAAGTTGCCCCGTACTGGTTTAGGCGTACATTCAAAATCTCTCCCTTGTTCTACTATAATATCCAAGCTATCCACTTTCCCAAAATTCCTAATTCCAGTATCAAACAAAACATTCTTGTTTTTCGGATTTAAGGGTGTAGAATAGATTTTACTGTTGTTTAGTTTCTGATTAGAAACCATTTCAATTATTGGATTTGAATAAATGGAATCTGATAAAAATTCATCTAAATCCTCCATGATCTTTGTTGTTTTGGGACTGTGTCCATCCCCTCCAAAACCGTTTATCGAAGGGTTTAACCCATCACTACTCTTTTCTATCCTATTCTTGTTTTTTGCTAATTCCAAAGCCATTTCCAAAAGTTCAGCGCATATTGCATTGTATGGTGATATCGAGAGTATTTGGTGGCAAGTATCAATACATTTGTAAATCATTTCATCCTCCATCTCAACACCAACATTTGTTTCTAAAGTATCTTGGACAAAGATATTACTAAAGGTATCCTTATCCTTTTCTGTTTCATTAAATGTCGATGGAGGAGAAAGTTCATAATAAATAAATGCAAGTATCAATAACGAATCGATATTAGTTGGATCAAAACTTGTTGCCATTTCTGCAAACTTTCTAGCCAAAATAAAGTTCCCTGCAGTTTTATAACAATAACTCAAATTGTTACAATAAATTGCCTTTTGAACTAAATTGGCTTTTATCCTATCACTCCCAAAATTAAATGCCCCAAAAGTGTAATTGTTGTCGAAATCTAATTTCGAATCATAATTCAAACTACATTTCAATGCCGCACTTGTCCAAATTATAGATTCATCAATTTTGTTTTGCTTTAGTTTAAGCACACCAATCTCATTAAGAAGCTCTGAATCTGATGCAAGTAAAAGCAAATTTTTTTCACACTCTTTCTCTTTTTCACTCGTACTCCAACCAGATATACCCTTTTTCGTAATGAAATCAACTAGATGGTTCTTTTCAAGTGTTTGCATATCAATACCCAACAAACTAATAATAGAAGCATCAAAACATAATTCAGCTTTTTTCAAATTTTTAGTATTGAGGTATAAAGTCCCCAAAAAACAAAGAGGCAAGTGTGAATTTCGTCCCAACATTGTTTTATCTATTTTCGTCAAATTTGGTTGATCCAGAAATCCAAGTTCGTTGGGCGTTACAACACTCTCTTGAAAAATACCACTTGGGTTTGAGACTACAACAGCAGAACTTACTGCCTGTATTGCACGATCGTAGTCATACACAATATAAAATGTATACCCAAAAGCTAACCATGCAAGAACACTCAAAGGTGCATACATAGTAGCCTTAGCAAACCATCTTCGAGCTTCAATTGTATCTTTGTCTGTTGGCATTATACTTGAAAAATTTTTACTCTTAAATTCCTGTTTGAAATCATAATCCAAATCATGCTCAACCTCTCCAGCATTACTTGAATTATTTCCAATCGCACACGCCAGGTGATAACACCCTATAGCAAAATAACAAAGTGATTCACCACTCATTGTTGAACATAATCTGTGGGTATGCATACTGATAGGTACAGAATAAGAATTGTTCATTCCAGAATTTATAGATAAAGGCTCAACACCAAGAACACAATTATTCTTTCCTGTTCTTGATGCTGATGAAGATTCTTGTATTGATTTAATTCTTTGAATCTTTGATGGCAATAATGTTCTAAGCCCAACTTCACCAGTAGTATCCAAAATATTCCAAACAGCATCAAAAGAGCTTGGATTTTGATTATCCAGTAGCTTTGCCATACCATTAGACTGAGTATCATTCAAAAAATCCAGGTCAAATAAACCAAAATCTTTATCGCTACCAAAACCGGAATTGTTTTCATAATCCATAAAGTAGCTTTTTTCTCCACCATCAGAACTTTTGGCCATATATGCAAGTTTTGAAACTCCGTAGTAATCACATAGTGTTTGAGCCTTTGCATAAAGCATATCCTTGTTTAGCATTTGAACCCAAGCACATAGAGCTATTAGTTGAGCTCCACTATCAACATGGCTATGGTCAATATGTGCTATTCTTTTTGTTTTTTCTATACTATTAGTGAGATGTTTAACCGTCAGTTCGCTATATCCATTTATTAAAAGTCTTTCGGCTTCCAAAAGTCCAATTTCCCAATCAGCACTAGCAATGTCAAAATTCACCTTTAAATATTGTTTTGCTTTAGAAACTCGTTCATCTGTTGAATATGGAAATCCAGTTGCAATAGTATAATTTTTAAAGAAATTCAAAGAACTCGTGTTTCCATCGCTACAAGCAATCCAATCTATTTCTTCTTCAATTAACTTTTTCTCCTCAAATATACTAATAATTCCACAATTCCTTAGTCCTGACCAAGCCTCCCAACATCTAGGATCAGCACAAACTGCTTCCTTCCAGCAAAGCTTTACAACTCCCAAAATTTCTACAGAATCCTTAACAGTAATACCACCTCCTGTTCTTTTATAACTCAATGGATTGCTTGGAGTTTCAAAAACATATTGGTTATATCCTATACCTCCGCTTGTCCTACGAGATGAAGGTTCATTAAAAAGTTTACCCATCTCTAGAGGATATTTCATTCTGAGTTCATTCAATTTGTGTTCCCATCCAAAGACATTTCTACTCTGAAATATGGAAAGTCCACAGATGTACCACTCCCAAGAGGTATCCATTCTTTCTTTATTCTTTATCATAAACTCTTCTGAAGCAATTTTTGGAAATTTGTTATTAAAGGTGGTGTCAACATCTTTGGAAATCTTCGACTCTTTAAAAACGGAATCAGTGTTTTTTTTATTCAAGTTGTTTATAAATGTGTTGTTTTTTGGTACAGCAAAATTGAATTTTTTATACTTTTGATTTTTATTCGGATTATTTTCATTTGTCTTTCCAAGTTTTTTTTGTAGTAAACTAATACCATCAGATTTAAAATCATCTTTGATACCCTTTTTATAGTTATTATTGGGATCGTTTTTTGAGTTTGGAACAGAAAATAGAATAGAGTTTTGGCTCTTATTCAACAACTGTTGCAGATATCCAACACGTGAGATTTTATTCATTCTCATTGATATCGTTATACCTATCTTGATGAGATTTATTTTTTCTTCCTTTTCCATACTCTCGATTTGCAAACCACTGTTAAAAAGTATTTCTTCTGCTTGGCCATAATCTCCTAATGTAACCAACAAATCAACATATGTTACCAAATCCTTGTTATTTTTGTAAAGGAGGTACGCAAGTTTTGCAAATACCAAAGCGCTTTTATATGCCATCAAATCCTTTCTATGACCACATAATGCACCAAATTCTTCTGCAAGTCTATTGCTATTGTAAGGAGCAGAAAATTCATCTAAGAGAGTTTCCGTTTCTATTTTATTTTTATTAAAATTGACGTTGAAGGCAATATTTTTCGTG
>MBFT01000950.1:8260-19242 GCA_003086725.1 Furculomyces boomerangus | reverse complement strand
AGCCAATAACTGCTTTATGATTTCTTGCGTAATTCATTACACTATCTCATAATTGGTTAACTAATAAAATATATTTTTTTTGTTGAAAAACAAACAATCTCTTCTCAATCAATTCAAATCAAAAAGATCGAAAAAGAACAATTTTATAATGGAAGTTGACGGATATACACCCGCTGTTAAGATGGAGAAGAGCTATGAGAATGAAACGAGCGAGGCTTTGATTCAAGCTCAGTATCTGATGAATGTAGGTTAACTATTATTTTATAAACATCAGGTATAAAGATTTCTAATTTTTGTTTTTGTAGAGTGGAGATGTTTCTGCCGCTATTGAACTTTTACTTGTACTTGAGAAAAAAACACGAAAGGTATTTATACATTTTGAATATACTTTATTATCACTTGTATTTGAAGTTTATATAATATAACTATTGGATTTGTAGTCATCAGATGTAAAATCAAACACTCGCATCTTGGAAAAAGTCATTGAGATGTGTCATGAATCAGGAGATTGGAGAAGATTAAATGAGCAGCTGAAAACCCTGTCTTCAAACCATGGAAATCTAGATCAATCTGTATCCTCTATGATAAAAAAGGCAGTGGGATATCTTGGTACTACGCCTGATCAAGAAACAGAAACGGAGTACATAATAACGCTTCGGAAAATAACAGAAGGAAAAATGTTGGTTGAAAAAGAGAGAGCCAAATTAACAAGATTGTTGAGTGAGATTTATGAAAAACAAGGAGATATAGAGCAAGCAAACGATATTATTCAAGAAGATCAGATTGAAACTTTTGGTTCTTTGGATAAAAGAGAGAAAACAGATTTTATTTTGGAACAAATGCGTTTGTGTTTGGCTAGGAATGATTATGTTAAAATGGCAATTATCAGCAAAAAAATAAATATCAGCTACTTCAAAAACAAAGAAGCAGAAGATTTGAAGCTTAGATATTATGAATTAATGATTATGTATGGAATCCACGAAGTTGAGTATCTTGAAGTAAGCAACCATTATTTCAATATATTCTCAACAGAATCAATATCAAGTGATGAGAAAAAGTGGCCAGACATTGTTGCGAGGATGGTGATGTTTTGTATTTTAGCACCTTTTAACAATGAGCAATCAGATGCTCTAAATAGGTTGTATCTTTTGCCCAACCTTGAGAAGTTACCACTATGCCATGAACTGAGCAAACTGTTTGTATCAAAAAAGTTAATAGTGTGGGGAAATTTGCTGAGTAGCTATCAAAGTCACTTGCTTGAGAAATTGGATGTATTTGATCAAAGTAGTGAATATGGAAAAAAACACTTGGAGGCACTTCGTCAGCGAGTTGTTGAGCATAATATCAGAGTGATTTCAAAGTATTATTCAAAGATCAACTTAATTAGGCTTTCAGAGTTGATAGGGCTTGATATTGAGGAATCAGAAAAAAAACTGTGTAGTTTGATAGTGGAAAAGGTTATATATGCTAGGATTGACCGCCCTCATGGAATAGTGAGCTTTGTTGAACCAAAATCGGTAAACGACAAATTGGACATGTGGGTTTCAGATGTAAACAAGTTGTTGGGTTTAGTGGAGAAAACTTCACACTTGATAGAGAAAGAACATGTTTTGCATAAGATTTCACAAACAAACTAATAGTTTGGTACATTTTGATTTATTAAAAAATTTAATAAATAAAAACATATTACTATTTTGTAAGAGTTTATAACAATTAACTAACAACTGAAAGACATTTATTTTCTTGAGAATGTTTGTCTCTAAATATTAGTTTGTAATAAATTAGGAACTAATGACACAACATAGTACTAGCATCAATCCCAAAACAAGACATTGGGGGAAAAGAAACAAGAAATGCAATTACAAATCAAAGTAATACAAACTAATTTTGAAAATATCGATAAAAACAAAGTTTGTGATTGGCCAAAATGTTAAAAAAAGAACCAATAAAGAGGAGGGGATTTAAGTTAATGGTCAGTAAATCGGTTGGTGAGGAGCGAATGGGAAAGACGAACTTAATTGTTGGGATAAATTGCACACAAAAGTTCACAAGCATTTGTTTGTTCCTCTTTAGCTTTTTTTTCTTTAGGAACTTTCCACATGCATTCTCGAACAAAACTGTTCTCATTAGAAAACTAAAACACATTTCCTCAACACTTTTAAACAAACTTCACAATACCCACAAACAATCCCTTCAACATTCATCCAGATACGTTTTTTAACCTTCCTCAAACCACATCAAAAACACTATTAAAGTGTTCTTAAAAAATGAGTTCGGGTAACGATATCATTGACAACATTTTTACTGATAAGGCTCAGCAGGCACAAAACCAACTCGCTGTCGGTCCTCTACTTTTACAAGCTGGTATCTATGCTGGTCTAGGATTGTCTGTTTTTATACTTTTCTCAATTCTACGTCCCAACAACGGCGCTATTTACGCCAGAAGAATCAAAGAAATCAAAAACTCCAAAAATCCTTACAAGTCCCCAAAGCTCAGCAGGTCCCCGTTTCAATGGGTTAGATCCATTTACAGAATCCCAAACCCCGAATTGCTAAAGAATCTTGGAATAGACCTGTACTTTTACATTAGGTTTCTACGCCTATGCACTATCCAGCTGGCTGTAATGTGCTTTTTTGGCTCCGTGGTTTTATTCCCCGTAAACTTCAAATATGGCAATAACTCGGGTGTTAACTATAACATCAACCAGTTTCAACTTACATACCTCACTCAGTATCATATGACTAGTCTCAACTACTACTGGTTCCATATTGTTCTGGCCTATCTTTATTCCATACTCTTCCTTCTTCTAATCCGTAAAGAACTAGCTCACTACATAAATGTCAAGCAAGAATATTACGCCAGTCCTGAATATCAAATGAAGATAAACACCAGATCCTTAATGGTCACGAATATCCCAAATCGCTTACAAAACGAAGCTAATCTATATGGATATGTTATGTCAATATCACCCAGCTATCCCCCAAGCAAAGTAAATTTGGTTAGAGAAACTGGGAAACTAAGAGATTTAATTGAAATGCATGAGAAGTTTGTCCGCAGCGTTGAAAAGGTTCTTCAAACTTACCTTTTAAAAAAGTTAAATAACAGTAACGCCGAAAGACCAAAACATAAGCTAAAAAATGGCCAATATGTAGATAGTATTGACCACTATACTGAACAAATAAGTAAATATGAATCTGCCATTTGGGATACCAAAGAAAAAATCAAAAACTTCAAACCATCATCAGTAGGATTCATAAGCTACGATTCCCCTCGAACTAACAATCTTTCTTACAGCGCAATTAAAAAAGCAACAAAAGATGTTGTTTTCGAACTAGCACCCGAACCAAATGATATCATTTGGCCAAACACTTTACTTTCCTCACGCAGAAGGCTGGCTCGTTTGTGGCTCAGTCGGCTTATTTCAGTGTTTCTATCGTTCGTAGCTTTCATACCGATATCCGCATTGATGTTTGTACTAGATATATCAACAATCACATCGTTTATACCAAAATCAAAGCCTTTTTTTGATAAAAATCCACTTCTAACTCGAATCTGGCAATACGTATTCTTGCCTTTGGTTTTGGTTACTTTTTACTTTTTGGTCATTGTTGTTTTTAGGAAAATCAGTACATTCCAGGGCATAAAAACACGTTCTGGCGTTGAACGCTCAGTTTGCAAGAAGATGTATGCTTTCTACATTATAACAAACATTTTCGTTTTCACCGTAGTTTCTGCTGTCCTCAACATGGTAAAAAAAAATTCTTCTTTTGGTGAAATACTCGTCAATCTTCCTGCTCAGCTCATAAATGAAATCAACATTAAATCTCAGTTTTGGACATCTTATGTACTACTTAAAGCACTAACATCAACTTTTGAAATTACGCAGCCTGTATCAATCATTCATATTTTCTCTAAAAGATACTTTTCAAATCTTATGCCTCGCGATGTAAAAGATCTTGTCAAAGCCCCGGAATTCAATATGGCTCCAGCCTATTCTCTCTACCTTTGGATTTTCACTATTTGCATGCTCTATTGTGTATACGCCCCGATTATCTTACCTTTCGGGCTGACTTGCTTTTTAATTGCTGAACTAGTCTTTAGATATAACTTACTCTACGTTTACAAAAACACTGTAGAAACTAGTGGCAGAATGTTCAAAATGGTTATCAATCGTTTGATTTTGGCACTGCTAATCTTCCAGTTTTATTTCTGGTATGGAGTTCGTTATAGACTTGGACAATTTCAGATGAAAATTTCAATGTCTAACTTTATAATTCCACTCCCTGTAGCTACGTTTATATCTGTAGTTTATTTTTATTTCTGGTCTGAGCGCAATCTCAAATACCCAGTTGGACTAGATCTTTCTAAAAACCCGAATACAAATAGGGAAAACGACGAAGAATATCTTGAAGATATTAAATTCACTTTTTGTAATGACACTCAGTCTATTTCCTCTTCCAAAATCAACGCTGAAACAACTCTAGGAGATCTTTATTTACATCCACTGCTTAACAAAAAACTTGCAACACCTATGGTAATTAACAAGGTTCAGAACTCTTTAAAGTCTGTATACAAAGGTAGACTTGATGACCCAAAAATGCTTCAGAACTGTAAAAATGAACCAGGATCACAAAATGACTTTGGAATATTGTCAGATAGTAATTATTATTATGAACCAAGCGAATATGGATATGAAATGTCTCGCTATAAAAATGATAACGGTGGGTATTCTCCCAACACGCAACCTCGGTCGCCTGCATTTGGCTTTCCAGAAAATAGCATTTCTCCCGTTTCTGGCACAATGCCTGTTATGGGCACAGGCTATCCTGATAATGATAACAACTCTCAGCGCTTATTATCCGCAACGGTTTCTCAAGGAGTACCAAATAGAGCATACCACAAAAATCAGGGTTTCGATTATGACTATGATAATAGACCTGAAAGTAGGAGTAGTGACCATTCACATTATGGTACTCCTTATGGTGATGCTGGGTCATTTCAAAATGATGGTGACAATTCTAGTCGAAATAGAAGTATTGGTCATGTCAAATCACCCGATTTTGACTCGGAAAGACCTAGAAGCCCATTAAATCCAAACTACAATAGCTATAGAAATATCAACAATATTGTAAACAATGAGATTGGTATAAAAATCAACAAAGAGATTCGGATGAACAGTGAAATGCAATTTCAGTATGACGACAATAATCATAATGATACAGTCTATAGCAATGGTGGCCAAATGAATGTAGGTCCTGGTGATTCCGCAGGGTTTGGAAGCCAAGGATATCAAAACTATGGACAAAATTATAGTAAAACTGGCAGTCGGCAAAACAGTCCTATCCAAAACAACAATTACCAAGCTAAGCCACAAGATGGGTACTTAGAACATTATGAAAGAGGCGGATACGACCAAAACATGAATACACAGGACCAAGCTTATGGCTATCAAAATAATTACAATAACAGCTATGATTATTACACCCAAGAAAATAAAAATTCTCCATACGGCCAAAACTATGTTCACAGCCAACATGGTAACTCAGATGGTAACCATAATTATGAAAGAGTTGTAAGGGAATTTATACCTACTAGAAACAACGCAAATGTCAGTAATGAAAGAACTTATGGAAACGGAAGCAATTCCAGCATTTCAAAAAATCCAAATGTTAAAGGTAAACTACAAAGGAAAAAATAGAATCTTTATTGGTTTAGTTTTTTTTTGATATTAGTAATTTGTAGCATGAAATTGTCACATGCTCAATAAATTGAAAACACCAAATAGTCTTGGCTAATTTCAAAATAATAAAGTCTTGGCTATTTCTAAATAATCAAGTTGTTAAAAATAGCACACAATTAAAACATTTTTAGCTTTAATTTATAAACGGATGTATTATATTACACTTTCTTTTTAAATCAATTCTTTATCCACTAAACTCAATTTATTTCACAAAGAATGAATGTGGACTTCAAAACCATAATATTTCTAATTGTTGCTAGTGCATCAGTTTGGCTATACTCCTCAAACATTTACATTGATTCAATACGACCATTTACTGAAGGCTCTTCAAGTTCTAAAGTAGAGTTGAATTCAATATTTAGCAGCAGTGGTAGTTCTAAATTAGAAAAAGGGATTTCAGATTTCAAGTATCATCGAGTTTCAAAGGATTTTTCCATCACAAGAAATCAAAAAGAAAATACTCAGAATGACACGAATACTAAAATTGTTCTAGATGGAAAAAACAAAAACATATTTACTTTTGTTCAGGTAAATCAGTTATCTTGTTTTATTGAAATTATTAACAGCAAGCTATTTTAGATTTCGGATCTACATATCAGCAAATTTTCAAAAAAGGGAGGATACATCCATTTCCTACATTTTTTGAAAACATCCTTGAAGTTGATTTCACCAAATCATTTGATAATAACTGGGGATCTCACAGATGGAAAAGATGAAGAGAGTTTGTCTAGTCTTCAACAGATTGATGAATGGAAAGCATACAAAAAAACCATGGACGATATTGGTTTACCAAAAAGAAGTAATTCTTCGTTTGTTTTTGATATTCGTGGAAATCACGATTGCTTCAATACAGGAGATTGGGAATCAGAAACAAACTATTATAGAACATATGGAGTAACTAAACAACCAGGATTTGTTCTCAAATCTAAATTGAAAAAGGATACCTTATATGACAATGAAAGCTCTCCTGAATCCAAATATTGTTTTATAGCTGGCGATGCATGCCCAAAACTGGGATTTGGCAGACCATTGAACTTTTTTGGCTATTTCGAATACTCTCAAGTAAAACTTTTAGAAAGTCAGATTTCAAACGATTGTGCAGATGCAGACCATATCTTTATGCTAAACCACTACCCCATAGGAATCATGAAATATGGTGCAAGTATTATGCCAACGAATCCTGATAGTAAAGCCTTTTCCAGAGTTAGTGTATTTCTATGCGGTCATTTACATCATTTGGCACTTGGTCTGGGTAAACAACTACAATTTTTTCATAAAAGCGCAAAGCCCCAGTCTTCAATTTTTGATGGAAGCAATCCACAAAAATCAATTAAGGATGATGACAGTGGTTTTTTGGAGTTAGAATTAGGTGATATGAAGGCACATGCAGTTTTCAGAGTTTATGCTATAGAAAACAATTTATTATCGTTCTCGGATGTTGTCTTGCCTCTTCCTGAAATACCTTTTCCTAATCCAAACAAAGAAAACCCACTTGATGTTGGAATTGATTCTATAGAAACTATCCCTCATCCACCAATCGTTGTAATCACCAATCCAAAAGATTCCCGATATAATATTCCTTCCCACGAAGATCTTGAACTAATTCATAAAAGTACTCACATCAGAACGCTTGTATATTCCACTGATAAAGTCAACAGCGTCAAGATTTTCATAGATAATGTTTTTCTAGGAACAGCCACTCCAGAATTTGAACATTTGGATATCGAAACTCGTTGGAAAAAAAGCGATGATTCAAGTTATATTCCGCTTTATGTACTGTCATGGAAACCAATAAATTACAAGGACGGAAAGCGACATGAAATAAGAGTAGAAGTTTCATACAACCAAGACCAAAAAGAAAACACTCTTGCAAAGAAATCAATATTTATATTGAATGACAGTCGATTGTCTATTGATAATTTTATGAGTGGTGGACTTATTCTCTCTACCAATTTTTCAAGTTTTTTGATGAAACTAGCAATCTACAATTATTTTATTGGAATGGTTGTGGTTTTATTATTGCCAAAACTGCTCTTGCTCGTAAAGTTTGGAAAAGGAAATAATTTACAAAAACAGTCTTTTGATTCTTGGATAAAATATCAGTTCTCATTAGTATACAAAGATACTAAAACTATAAACTCAAATCTAAAAAATGTTGGAAATGATACTGAAGAAACTCAAGTAATGAATACCGATGATGAAAACTTTGACGAAACTTTAAATACTCAATCTTCAGGAGATATCACGACATCCGGAAATAGCACCAGTTCTGAATTTTTAAATAATGAAAATACTCAAAGAAATGAACTTTTAAGACCCAATGGAGTTTGTAATTATGAAAATCAAATTATCAACAAAGAAACACCTCCCCGGAATCTTTTCGGCTGGTGTTTAAATACGATTAAGATTTTATTCCTTCGTCTTATTCTCCTAATTTCCAACCCTGCTATCTTCTGGCCATTATATATTTATGGTTTATTAATTGCAGTTTTCCCTCTATTTATTGGAGATCTGATACCTGCAAATAAGCCAAAGAATATTGGATTGGTTTATGGATATGGAATTTACATAGATAAAACATGGGTTCCATTACCAGATACATGGACGCATGCTCTTTCTGCTGTTGTTTATCCCCTGATATTTTTTCCGTTGTATTTGATTTCCAAGCTACCCCGATACTCTTTTAACAAATCCTTGTCAGTACCTACAATCGAGAACTCTGCTAATGTTGAAAGTGAATCGAAACTGCTTCAACTATATTGGAGATTGTTTAGGATATCTATGGTTGTTTTCAACTACATGAACTTTATGTTCTACATAGTTATCCCGTTGATTATGAATTGCTATATCTACGGTAGTTTTATCGTCTTGTTTTCAAGCATCAGCAGGTTCTGGATTGGATTGTATATTATTCTTGTCTTGTGGTATGTTGATATATCATCCACGTCTAAATATTTGCCTGTAGATGGAAGTGCAAGAGATGGAACTACAACAAATATTGGAAACTTATCTGAATCCAGAAATAACACCAAAAAGAACATATTGTCAAGAATAATACAAAGTATCAAAGAAAACTTAATAACATTACAACTAAACTACAATAGTAAATTCTTTATCCAAACAGATACCAATAATTCTTGCCAAGAAAATGAGGATGTGTATTTGTCAAATGCAGATAATGATATTGGTTTAGAACAAATCCAAGGAAAGTTAGTTACAGAAAACCAAAAAATATCATCTAATGAAAATTTTGTAAAAGCAAGTATAATTTTGGATGATGTCGAAATACATACAGATGAGGGCTATAGCGGAATGCATAATATGAGGAACAGAGGGAGGAATGGGTTTGGTAGCGATTTAGAATTTAATAGTGATCAGAGTTCAGATTCAGGTACTCAATCATCTCTAACTGGAAATCTAGATAATTTAGAGGAAAGAACTAAATCCAAGAGTAAGGAACCTAGTCTAAGAGAAACATTTCCAAAAATCAAAAATTCAGACAAAAAAAAGATCTAATTTATTTTCCATTTTACCCACCCTAGTTTTTTGAAACAAATATCTATAATATTTTCTACCAATAAAAACATTTATTTGAATCATGTGGTCACGAAACTGTGGGCTTCTTGATTGGCTGTTAATAATGTGCCTTTTAAAATAATTTAATGATCTTTATTTACTAATAAAACTTTAGAAGAATGAGTAAAGCGGATGAGATAGATGCCTTTCCATCAGGGAAAAGGTCTCGGTTTATATACTTTTTCTTCTCTTATAAAATTCATAGTATAACTAATAAAACTAATAAAGATATTCCCCACATATATCAAACAATCCTTGCATTATTAATAGTAACAATGTTTCATTCTTAACATTCATATTAAACCAAATTTTTCTAAATATTATTTAATCTATTTGTTTAGTAAACAATATCTCTTTTACTTTGTCTTAATTTTTTAAACGCAGCTGTGTTTGATTGTTGGAGAATAATAATTCTCCAATGACGAAAATCAAAATAGAAAAACTGTTGTTTTTATTGGCTCAAATAAAAAATATATTTTCTATTTAAAAATTCAAAAACAATAAAACCCGTTTTCCCAAAAGTAACAAATGAGGCAACCAAATAAGAGGGAAAAAAACAATAAGAAAATTTTTTCCAAAATCAATTCATCAAAAATATAATAGAAACAAACTACCAAACGGCATCATTATGGTCCCAGATAGCCAAAACGGATTCAAGATTCTACCCACTATCAATAAGTAACACTAAACCTCCTGAAGGTTTAAAACCCACAAGAACCCAACCACTCTGGAATTCCGATTTCAAGAAAAACTTTGAGAAGATCTCAATTGGAAACAAAGTAAAGGAAATTAAATCAAGACTAATAAAAGTTATGTTCCAGGAAGAAACAAATTTAAGATAGGATGCTATCTATCTGAATTCAGAGATAAAAGTGAGAAATTTTTGGCTATAATAATTGGTGATTTAGCAAAAAGCATCAGCAGTTTTGATACTGACGATAGGAAACAAATCCTGTATCTAAACCTAAAAAACAAGGAAGACATCAAGAATATACTCAATAATGGATACAAATATCGAGATAAAAATGTTAATTTCTTTGAAACAATATCAAATAATAAAGATATCATAAACATATCAGTGCCAACCTTGGGAGGATATAATTTTAAAAAGGTTTAAAAACAGAAACAAAAGAACTTTAGAACTAGGTGAAATTATTGATGTAGCAGCATTGAGAAGAAAAGGATACAAAAATTTTGCTGCAAAAAACGTAAACATAATTTTTAAGTCAGCAAACCTAGAAAACATTCCAATCCAAATTGAAACTGTTGAAACAGCAATCCCACTTAGGTGGAAATCAAGATTCCAAAATGCAGCATATGAAACACCTTTGGGACACAAATCAAATTTCTGAAAAAAAACACTATGTTTAATGTTACCAAAAGACTGAGACCAATAGCCAACCCAAAAAAACCCACAAAAAACTCAACCCAAAAAACAGTTAACCGAAAAAAATCTCGCCAACAAATTATGTACAACAAAATCAAACTAAAAAAAAAACTGGCCAATCCTGCCAAAAAAACCACAGGAAAAACCACTTTTAAAGATTTTGAATCACAACCAACAGAAAATCAAAATGTTGTAAACCCAATCTCAGAAAAGATAAACACAGACAAAGAACATCAATCAGAAGCAAAAAAAAGAATGGAGGAAATTAAAGAAGCAAA
>MBFT01000944.1:0-10807 GCA_003086725.1 Furculomyces boomerangus | reverse complement strand
TGCCAAAAACAAGGATGTTAAAATGTTGTTCTAGGGGATTTTAACTCTAATATCATACAAACAAATTCATATAAGAAACTAGCTGGCGTAGAGCTATCAAGGGTTCTAGTAATAAATTCAACAGGATCCAGAGTGCACAGAGGAAAGACTGAAAGAATGGTAGATCACATCCACCATTGAGGATTCCAACAACATCCTGACACAGGGAAAGTGCACAAATACTTGGATATGAGTGACCATTTTCCAATATTGGCAAATTGGAAATTGGGTGCATTAAAAATGCAAATATAAAAACCAAAAATCGTACCGAAAATTGTACAACAAAAAGCAAATGAATTCAAATCACATAATCAATTTGCAATTCTTGATGATACCAATGTAGATGGTGACGGCCTAGTGGAAGGCCTAATAAGGGCAACCCTAGGTGCTGCACAGGACCTGGATGCTATGCCAAATGTAGAAGTAAAAAGCAAAAAAGTACCGTCAAAAAGTACATTAAAAACAATAAAAAAGAGGACAGGTATACAAACACGTGATCAAGGGTATATGTAACGTTGAGGAATATACCAAAGCCAAACAAAAGGCCAAGAAAATGATTAATAAAGACCGATTTGAGGCATGGAAGAAAAACATCAACAACCTGATCCAGCAACATATGGATCGCAACTCCAAGTCAGTGTGGCGCTGGATCAAGGCCAGAACAGAAAGATCAATCGCTGCAATAGCAGATAGACGAATAATCAACAAAAACAAAGTGCTAGTGACTGATACGGAACAAAAAGCATCAGTATTGGCTGAAAACTTTGGGAAACTTTCTGAAGACACTACTGGGAATAGTAGGAATATTAGGAATACCAAAAAGTGGAAAAAGCTAGTTATCAACATTAGGGTGTTTTTCCAGAGTGCAACAATACATTATAATGGAAGGACATTACAGATGCTCTGAAACAAACTCCAAAAAACAAATCACATGGTATTGACATGATATCTAGTAGAATTTGGAAGCTGGTTCAAGATAAACCTAAACCAACATTATTCTTTCCAAAATCTTTTTCAAAACAATAAAGATGATATGGGACACTGGAAATATACCAAATATGCTGACAACCAGTATTATGGTGTCAATCCCAAAAAAGGAAGATTTGAAAATCCCTGACAACTAAAGAGGGATATCATTAATTCCAACACTGGTTAAAGTAGTTGCAAGAGTTGCAGCTACCAAATTATCTGAACTCAACAAAAAGTATCACATTCTTGTGAGAGACCAAGCTGGGTTTAGGACAAGAGAAGATTGTGTAGCTCAGACTACCACACTGTATGAACTAGAAAACAGAAGAAGGATACTTTGAAAGCCAACTTGGATTGAATTTATTGATTTTGCAAAAGCATACAATAAAGTACCACACCAAGCACTGTTACACAAACTTAAAACCAATGGAATAGGTGGTAAATTATACAAAATTATCAATGGGTTGTATGAAAACCCTAAAATAACAGTAAGGGTAGGTTCAACAACCTCACCCACTGTTGATTACCATTGTGGGGTGCGCCAAGGATGCCCAGCATCTCCAATGTTGTTTAATATCTTTATTGACGACATTTTTAAGAAGATGACTGGAGTTTGGGTACCAGGAATATCAACAAATGTTAGAGGCCTACTATTTGCAGATGATACATTAGTATTGGGTGAAACATCTGATGAACTACAAAAAGCATTTGATTGCTTAACAAAGTGGGCAAAAACATGGGAAATGGAGGTGAATCCCTCCAAATATGGAGTGATGGCTGTTTACACCAGTGTTTAAGCCAACTATACTATAATGGGAAACCCCATAAAAATGGTTGAAAAGTACAACTACCTTGGGATGATATTCAACAAGGAGATAAACTTAAACGATATCATTGTAAACAACAAAAAAAAAGTAATGGCAGCTACCAGAGCTGGGTATTGGTTCCTGATAAACAGAGGAATACCAATGGCAATTAGAGCACAGCTTGTGCGCTCTTTGCTGATGTCAATTGGTAGCTATGGCTGCAAACTCTTTGATATGAACAAAGAGCAATGCAGGCCAATACAGATGGCATTGGATGTATCTATCAGGGCGGTATTACGAGCTAGTAGATACATATCTATGACAAGACTACAAAAAGAAATGAGAATAACCACTGTACATTACAAGGCATACCTTGCGCGTTGGAGGGCTCTCAAAAATAGAAAAACACAATAACTTGAATCAGTGATCTACTAAAAATACCAATGCATACGTAGAAACAAACATGGGTTAGCGGAACATCCAGATGGATGAAAGTGGTTGCCAAGGGGAATACCAAAACACACATGATTATTAGTTTATAGAAAAAGCCAAAAACAAGGATAACTCAAATATTGAACAATAGGCAAAGAAAAGAAACATTGGTGACCAATGCAACTGATTGAGCATGGAACTGGTGTTCCAAAATCAACAGGCTGGACTTAGGATGATAGGGAAAATGAGAAGTGGGGCATCCTGGACTACTGAACAAATAAACAAATGTAAAATGACAAATGAAATTTACAAATCAATTTGTCCAATGTGTTATGAGCCAATACCAGAGACAATTGATTATATATTATTGGATTGCAAAAAATGGTAAAATAAAAGGGCGGAAACCATTGGAAAACATATTTCTGTGTTAATCCGCATTGGCTCAACAGGATTAGTATCCTCGCTGACAATATTCCAAATGGATTTGATTGGCAAACTCCTTTAGGGAGTACCAAGTTCCGGTATCCAAAATTTATGTGTCAAATGACATGATGCCAATCAATATGTTGCTGGATACAGCATCATATTTGACTCGTATAGTTACACCCAGAGTCAGTATTATTAATGATATTGTAGCTCAACACGCCTTCTTGAACCAACGCTCAGTGATGGGTAGGAAACCTCTAGAGAGGCAAAGTGGGGTTGGTGATGGGTCATCAAGATGATCTTTGGAAAATTTTTAAATAGTTTTTAACTTTTTATTTGTTGACTTTTTATGACTACTGGTAATCAATAAACCAACATATAAGTCAAAAATATATAAGAAACTTGAGGCGCGAGAAACATGATTATATTTTAATCTTTATATTAAATACAAAAAAGTGCTCTTGTTTTTAACATTTTAAATATTTCTTTATTCTTTATTAATATCAATTCAAACTCTTCCAAAATTTAACAAAACTACTTTACTAAATCCAGGTATATTATTTAAATAAAAAACTTGAAAAATCCTCTGTTTCAAAAGTTTTAACCTTCTAGAGTTGAAAATTAGAGATTTCAAAAACTATAGTATTATTTTTAAAAAAAACTTTGACTTAATTAATATCTTGAACTCTTATGAATAAATCAAAATTTAATTGGTTGTTAATATTGATAATATTTTTATTTTAAAGACCAACTAGCAACAGTATTGAAGGTCTGCAATGGACCGCCGTTGCAACTTTTTTTAGAAATTTTATTTTTAAGGATAAAATAAAAAAAGTTTACATCACTTCAAATTCGAGAACCTGATTTGATAATTTTGATATTTTTTCATAGTTCAGCATGTATCGAGTTATCGGGTCCTGCTTGCAAGGTGCTAATGGTATTGTGTTTTAGATAAATTTTTGAAACCAAGATTCAGGACATTTGTTAATAGTACACAACATCTAACATTTTAATGTACTGATATAGGTTTTTATATTTATAAAAAAATATCTGGAGGTATTCTCATCTTAAAATTATATAAACCTGAATCACATTGTTTTATAGTTTTTGATGTACTTTACTAGTCAAATTTAGGATAGTTTTAAAAAAATTAAATTTGAATTTTAGGATACGTTTCAATAAAAAGAATCTGTCTATTTCTTGGAGTTTCTTTGTCTTTTTTATACTTGTTTCTTGGGCTTTTTTTGGATTTGATGTTCTTGAAGGCACCAAGTAATTATTATAATATGTTGCAATCATCTAATCAAATTGTAACTTCCTTACCGATTATTTTGTTTTAAATTTCCCATTCAAACTATTTAAAGAATTAAGTGAAGTAATTGCGTTAATAATATAGTTTTTAAAGTAAAAAAAAACTCTTTGGTGTCTTTAAACTTTTGAATCTAAAATCTTGTAGGATACAACCATTCAAAAAGTTCTGCTTTGTAGTTTTCATATAACAATATTATTTTTGGTCAAAAAATATTCAAAAGTAAAAAAATGTATTTTTCCTTTGTAGACAATTATCAGTTTGATATGAATACCAATAAATACCAATATTTCTGTATCTACATATCAAATTTATTTCTATCTATGAGTCGGTTTTTTACTCTTTGATTAAACAAATTTTATTTTCTATATCAAAATACAAGCTGACTTTTTAAATTTGATTTTATAAAATTAGCTACACTTTCTTTATCCAGATTTAAATACCACTTATTTTATTTAACTACAAGTTCAATAAGCCTATTTCTATTTTGAACTTTTTTAATGTTCTATACTACTTTTTGATAGTGTAATTTCTTTGATCAGAGTTAAAAACTGTAAAATATTTTGAGGAAAGAATAGTATAACTTTGAGTAAATTCATTTTGTTTTAATAATTTATAAAATCATCTAGCTTAGATTATATATTATCATATATAATAAAATAGAAATAAAATTTAGATTTGATGGCTAGTTATTAAAGGTATGAACTGTTCCGATTTAAGTTGTTTTTTGGTTGATATTTTGTTAATTTCAAACTAAAAAGTAAAAAACGGACAACTTTGATAGATATTGAAGCTCTGTTAGCAAAAATATCAACGTTTATAGACAAAAGTTTGAAAAATTGGAAATTTTTATAAACTTGACTTTACAACACAATATCTAGACTATTTTTTATTTAATCATTCTGAAACTATAAATCTAGAGTCAAGTGAGCGTATATATTTTTTGTTTTAAATAATAGGTATATTGATTTATTGAGATCTAGTTATTAAAGGTTTTGTGTGTTAATAAAATTTTATGATTATTTTTGTTGCAAACTGTATTATGTAGTGTTTTTTCAAATGTAATTGATTGGAAAAATAATTTATGGAAAATTGATTCATTGGTTAATTTTTTAGAAACAGTTTGTTGTTTTATTTAGAAAGTTTAAAATAAAGAAAATATAAAGATAAAGGTGTTGATCCAAAAAAAAGTTGGTAAACCTCCATTCAAAAGTAAAGGGTTTCTTGTTAAATTGCAACAACGTTGTGTATATAAATTCAAACATTTTGCTATTTTTTAGTGTCAAAAATTGTCAAAACGCAATATTGTCTAGTTCCAGTACTTGGAGGGTTAAAAAAAGCGTTGCAAATTAACCAATTAAAATTTCTATAAAATTTGTGTAAATGAGAGATGAAGAAAAAGTTGTATTACTTTTGTAGTAAAATTCGAAAAAAAACACGCTGAAAAGCTCAAACAAAATCTTTCTATTCTATTAGAAAAAAAGAAAAAATTGATGGAAAAAAGTATTGCTTCAATAGGATGACACATAAAATTGTCAAAAAATTAAATAACTATAAAATATAACCAATAATAAAAAATAGATGGTGTAACAATAAATTGTTAAAGTGGAAATATTGATTTCAAGTTTCCTAAAACAGAAGTGTGCAACTTTGACACGTAACCCAAAAACTTTCCGAAAAATAAAGTGGCGAATAAAACGAAACGAAAAAGTGTTTGCTCTGTTGGAGAGATCTAATAGTAAATAGCAAATAAAAAATTAAACTGTTTCAGATATTCGATAAGAAATAATTCCCCTAACACATCTCTACTGTTTATTCTCAACGTATCATCAGTTCAGAATGCAATTATTTTCAATCCATTTACCAAGTACAGCGATTTTGTTTTTTGAATGTCTGTAGTTTCCATTTAAACCTATGGGGTATTCTCAAACTATGATCTTCAAGTTAAAACACTAATGCCAACTACTGTCAAGACAATTCTGAATAAAAAATTAAATTACGTGCAAAGTTTTTATTGATTATTTACCGCTATTAAATCTATTAGCTATTTTTCATTGCTCTATCAAATATCTCCTGATTGTTTTTCAACAAATGTATTAAATCAGGAAAGATCCATAAATAACAAGTTTTCTTTTCTAGTTCCTTCTCTAATATACAATCATTGCTAATCACTTTTCAAATAATCTCTTTTTCAAAATATGAACTTGGAAGAACTTACAAAATATGTAAACGAAACCATACTCAGCACTTACAATAAGGTTGGATTCGGACTCCCTCTTGTTTCTGCCTCTATGTTCCTAACTGAAATTTTATGCAATCTCCTAAGCAAAACCCAAATTGGAACTTCCCCACAGACCCGCTTTGATAAATACGTCTTCGATTACAACCAGAAAAAGAGTATTGATTCTAAACAAAGAATAGCAATTGTTACTGGTGCAAACAGTGGAATCGGATACGAAACAACAAAGGCCCTCTTGCTTACTGGTCACCATGTAGTGTTGGCTTGTCGTAACGAAACCCTTGCAAAGGAAGCCATTGCTGATTTGGAAAAGGAAACAGGTCTCAAAACCTGTGAGTTTATACATCTAGATCTTTCTTCAATCAGTTCGTGCAGAAAGTTTGCTGCTGAGTTCAAGCAAAAACACAACAAACTCCACTTGCTTATAAACAATGCAGGTATTATGGCATGTCCATACATGACCACTAAAGATGGAATCGAGATGCAATTTGGAACTAACCATGTTGGTCATTTTGTGATAACAACAGAGCTTTTGGATACAATCAAAGCTAGTGCTCCTGCTAGAATTATCAACGTTTCGTCGTTGGGACATATTATAGGCGATTTCAATAAGGAAAAGATCTTGGAAAAAAGTAAATATGGCGAGATGGGTAATTATGGAAATAGTAAATTAGCAAATATCATGTTTACAATCTGTTTGGCAAAGAAACTTGAAGGAACAGGTGTAACAGCAAATGCTTTGCATCCAGGTCCAATTTCTACAAATATAACCAGAAATGTTACTGGATCTTCATCTATTCTAAAAAGTATAATTTCTGGACTATTTATATCTCCAATTGTAGGATCTCTAACAACCTTACGCTTAGCCCTTTCTGATAGCGTTGAAGGAATCACCGGAAAATATTTCTCAAGAGAACTCGAAACAATTACAATAAGTCAAGCAACTGACCCAGAAAAGTGCAATGAACTATGGGAATTCACTGAAGAATTAATCAAGAAATATGAAAAGTAGACATTCTGATATTCATATTTTTGCAAATTATTTTTGTTGAACCAGTATTTAATTTGAATTGTTGATAAAAAAGTGTTGATTCTGCTAATTTTTCTTGTATACTTTATAAATAGATATAATACCATAGCTTTAATTTAAGAATTTTACATTCTACTATTAAGATTAGAAATCTAACAATCAAAAATCCGAAATTTTTATTAGACGCTCTGAGAGTAAACCCAAAAGTCTAAACCACGATTTTTTGGTTGAAATTAAAATTTAAGAAAATGTATTGAAAGAGAATGAACCAGAATCAATTAATAACTTTTGAGGATCTGGAGTGATTCAGGAATAGTAAAAGAGAAAACGAATATTCAAAATAAGGAAATTTTATCGATTCAAATTTTCTCTATAATACAAAGCTAACACTTTAATTCCTTTCTGTTAACTGGAATACCAAATAAAAATACCATTTAGATTTATTTAGGAATGAAACTCGAAATAAGATAGTCAAATACAGTATACAACTATTTTTTATACAAGGAAAAATCTTTAGTTTGGTCTGGTTTGCGTTTTATATCAATAAACAGAAACTTTGTATTGTTACAAGTATAAAAACACATACCCTTATATTATCAAAATTGGGGTTTTAAACTTTAATGTCTTTGTGTATTTCAGATATTGTTGTAGTAATTTATTGATATTTCTAGTCTTTACTTTTTGTTGGATCAAAATGAATTGGTTTTAAAGAGATATTTTTGATTTTTATTTGTGATGAATCTCGTATATCATTTTTTCCTAGTCTACACTTTTTCGTAATCATCAATTTCAGGAATATCTGCTAGTGTGATTTACATCTTTCGAAACAATTTAAAATAGATAGTAAAATAAATATAGGTTTACAATTCTCTGTATCAAAATACACCAATTATTTGTTTCAGCTTTTAATAAATGAGTAATTTGAATTCATTAATTAGTCAATCCTATAAGAACAAGAAATTGTTTTGAACAATTGTCTCAATTCTATAACCACTATTCGTCAGTATAAATAATCTTGTATAATAAAATTACATAATAAAAATAACAAAGTATTTTCCAACCAAACAGTGGAATACACCAACTCCAAGGCATAAAACCGTCCTTTTTTTTTTTTTAAGAAAGTCCCTATTAAAAGAAAAACAGATAAAAATACATTGGATACAAAAATATTCCACTCAGTTTATAGATGTACTTTATTACAAAGAATAATGTTGTTTTGTTATTTATAAACTAAAATTAGTTTACGTTTACATAATCAAAAGGTTTTTTTGTACTGCTTTATCTAATATTTCTGACAATAATTTCCAAGAAATGTTTTTGGTGGAGATTGGTAAAAACTTTTATTCCATCTAAGCTAAAAAAAAGTCTAATTATTTGGTTGGAGTTGGTTTTTATATAGAAAATTAAATATAGAACTTTTTTTTTTAATAAACTAATTACAAAGTTAGGTTTGATTGGGTTAAATATACTCCATAAATTTAAAAGGTCATGTAGATATTTATAGTAATAAAGTAATTATATAATGCGATTGAGGATGTGGGTTGTCCATCTGAAATCAAAAGTGTTTTCTCCAACAAATTTTGCATATAAACATTCAACCTTGCGTCTGAAAGAGAAAACAACAAAGGTCTCATTTTGATCTCAAAGCATTTTTACAAACATCTTTACGCATTTATAGTAAACTGGAATCTTTGGTTTGCTATTAAAATTAAACACCACTCTTTCCCGCAACAAATTTCAACACAATGAAGTCGGTTCTTAGTCTGTTTCTACTTTTCTCTGTCCCTCAAGCTGTGCTTACTTATGGAGTTAAAATACCAAAAACTAATTCCATAGAAAAATTAGCCAAAAACACCGAAATAATCAACAAACGTGGCAGTAACAATAGAATATTACACGGTTTTCAAGTTGAAATCGATGAGTATTCTTCAGCAGCTTCAATAATGACTAGTTTTCCAGATTATGACTGGATAGAAACTTGCACTGGAGTATTTATATCCAAAAATGTGGTTTTAACTGCCGCTCATTGCGTTTACAATACGACAATGGGTCAAGCACTTCCAAATGATATAACAGTTAGTGGAGGATCAGAGATGAGTGCACAATCGAGCAATTCTGATAATTTGTACACAGTTGACGATTTATATGTTCATTCTGAATTCAAAGAAACACAAGAAAGCGATATGGCATTGTTATTTTTATCAAATGATATAACAGACCCTAGAATCTCTTTTGCAAAAATATACAATCTTCCAATAACAGATGACACACCAGTTGAAGCTGCTGGTTGGGGAAACACAAATGAAGATGGAGTATCAGGAGAAACCAATTACTTGAGAGCTGTTAAACTTTTCATTTCTTCATCAGAGGTATGTGCTGAAAATAATGATTATTGGGAATCAAACGATGGTGATAATGTTTGTACAGTGACCAGAGATGGTGAGGGAACTTGTTTTGGTGATTCGGGAGGTCCTCTATACTTTACTGGGAATTCAAGTAAACCCATTTTAGGTATTACCAGATACGGAGCTAATTACGGTGACGAAAAAAAACAATGTGGTCTTAACGGATATCCAAACTATTTTACAAACGCATTTTCCTATATTGACTGGATTTTGGATAACACTGATATTGATGAGAAAGATTTGGTTTACGACACAAGCAGTTTAAAATGTGACGGAGAAGATTGTGACAAAGAAGGTCCTGGAGGAGCAGGTTCTGGAACAGATGGTTCTGGAGAAGATGGTTCTGGAGAAGATGGTTCTGAAGAAAATGGATCTGGAGAAAATGGTTCTGGAGAAGAAGGTCCTCAAGGAGCAGGTTCTGGAGAAGGTGGTTCTGGAGAAAAAGGTCCTGAAGAACATGATGGTGGCAAAATAACATACCCAGAAGATCAAGGTATCGACGGACAAGGTTCTAATATACAAGGAGGTCCTGAAGAATATGATGATGGAAAAGTAACATACCCAAAAGATCATGATATTGACGGAAAAGGTTCTAATAAACAAGAAGATTCTGGAGAAGAAGATCCTGAAGAAGAAGATTCTGGAGAAGATGGTTCTGGAGAAGAAGATCCTGAAGAAGAAGATTCTGGAGAAGATGGTTCTGGAGAAGAAGATTCTGGAGAAGAAGATCCTGAAGAAGAAGATTCTGGAGAAGAAGATTCTGGAGAAGAAGATTCTGGAGAAGGAAATTCTGGAGAAGAAGATTCTGAATAACATGATTCTGACAAAGTGACATACCCAGAAAAACCTACATTAGGAAAACCAGTATAACCTAGAAAACCTACATCATTCAGAATATCTACATTTAAAACCAAAGTTAGAAACTCTTTCAAGTAACCGTCCATAAAATAGATACTAGAATCAGATCTCTCTTTATTCCACAAGGTCTTGTTTTTATTGGGAAACCAATCAGTATCAAAAATTAGAAATTTTTTTTCAAAACCTTATTTTTTTAGCAATAAATTCTCATATTCAACCTCAACAAACAAACGTTTTCAGTACTATGCCTGACTCAAAGGGTAGTATATACAGTAGTAAGTTATTGGACACTGG
>MBFT01000943.1:8962-19030 GCA_003086725.1 Furculomyces boomerangus | reverse complement strand
CAGCTAAAAAAGTTGATGCTGCACCTGCAGTTAGATTCATGGCAAAAGAGAAAAATGTCGATTTAACTAAAATATCAGGAACAGGAAAAGAAGGCAGAATACTAAAAGAAGACGTTATTGCATATCTGGCACAACAAACAAATACTGGGTCACCTCAATTCACTCCAGAAGCACAAGATATTCTTATCCAACAACAACCAACACAACCTACACCTGTTTTCCAACCAAGTGTTTCCGAAGAGATTAGAAAACTAACCAAGGTTCAAAAAGCAATGTTCAAATCAATGACAGCTGCATTATCCATTCCACGATTTGGGTATTCAGATAACATTGTAATGGACACCCTCATAGAAATGAGAAACCAGTTGAAAGCCGAGCTTTCAAGCAGCGGCGAGGGTAACAACATCAAGTTGACATACTTGCCATTCTTTATAAAGGCTTCGTCAATGGCGCTTTTGAAGTATCCAATACTTAATGCAAAAATTGTAATGCCTTCCAGTGAATCTATTGAGCCACAGCTATTGTTCAGAAATCATCATAATATTGGAATTGCAATGGATACACCATCAGGACTGCTTGTTCCAAACATAAAAAATGTTGAGAAAAAATCGATTCTTGAAATTGCATCTGAGCTTAAAAACATTAATGAACAGGCAAAAGCAGGTACATTGACATTAGATCAAGTCACTGGAGGAACGTTTTCGATTTCAAGTGTAGGAAATTTCGGTGGAACAAACTTATCTCCTGTTATAGTTACTACTGAAGTTTGTATTGGAGCATTTGGTAAAATTTCGCGTGTTCCTGTCTACAAGACTTTTGTTGACAGTACAACTGGGACTGTTAGTGAGCGTGTAGTACCATCAAACATTCTTGTTGCAAATTGGAGTGCTGATCATAGGGTTATTGATGGTGCAACTATGGCAAGATTTGGAGGTTTGTTCAAAAAGTATTTGGAACAACCTTCACTTATGCTTGCTAATTTAAAGTAGTTTTTTGTATTGATTTATATACTAGTTTTACAAATTTATTGGAATATTAGTATAGTATTAAAAGTTATTGGGAAAGTTTCAAAGCGTGTTGGATATCGGCAACAAGATCTTCAGTATCTTCAATGCCTGTGGACAACCTGATAAGAGTGTCAGTGATTCCTAGCATTTCTCTGTCTTCGGGACTTACAGAGCCGTGTGTCATAAGTGAAGGAATTTCGGCCAAACTTTCAACACCACCAAGACTTTCAGCAAGAGAAAAGTATTCGATGTTTTCAAAGAATTTAGTAGCATTTTGCAAGTTTCCTTTGATGAAGAATGAGAGCATACCACCAAACCCATGCATTTGTGATTTGGCGAGTTCATGGTTTGGGTGACTTGGGAGGCCGGGGTAAACAACCCTTTCGACGTAGGGACTGGCTTCAAGAACTTTAGCAATTGCCATTGCATTGGTTTCGTGTTGTTTCATCCTTAGTTTTAAAGTTTTCATTCCGCGAAGTGCTTGGTAACAGTCGAATGGACTTGGAACAGCACCAATAGCATTTTGGAGGAATCTCAACCGTTCAGCAATTTCGTCGCTATTAGTTACAGCGGCACCCATAACTACATCGGAGTGTCCATTAATATATTTTGTTACGCTATGTACAACGATGTCAGCACCAAGATCAATAGGAGTTTGGAATATTGGTGACATGAATGTGTTGTCAACTACAACAATAATATTTTTTTCATGTGCAATTTGTGCAACTTTTCTAATGTCAACGAGCTTTAGAGTTGGATTTGTGGGAGATTCTATCCAAATAATTTTAGTTTGGCTTGTGATTTTGCTTTTTATATCAACTGGATTTGAAAGTTCGACGAAATCTACTTCTATTTTCATTCCACTTGCAACCTTTGTGAAGTACCTGTATGTCCCGCCGTAAACATCGTTGATACTAAGGATATGAGAACCTGCAGATAGCATACCAAGAATCGTTGCAGTAGCAGAAGATCCTGAAGCAAAAGCAAATCCATGTTTTCCATTCTCAAGTGCAGCCAAACAGCGCTCAAAACTTTCTCTTGTTGGGTTGTTAGTACGTGAGTATTCGAATTTTGATTTTCCGATTTCTTTCTGTTTAAAAGTGGTGGACAAGGAAAGTGGGGGGATGACAGCACCTGTATGTGCATCAGGTTCAGAGCCTACATGGATGGCGATGGTTGCGAGACCGGGGCGATTGGTTTTGGGGGTTCCGTTTTGTAAAGTCATTTTTTGAGAAGATAAAGGAAAGCGAGGGAAGTGGGAAATGGGAGGTTTATATAGCGTAGGGGAATTTCGGTTGTATTACTGCTGCTGTTGTAAATCACAGATTTGTTTTTAACATGCAATTATAAATAGCTACAATTTCAAACTCATAATACCTAATTTCCCCATACAATTCCTAATTTCACCCAATTATTCGCAATAGCCTACCAATCGACAATTAATAGCACAAAAATAACAAATTGCTCAAAATACAAAGTTTTGCATTAAAAAATACAACCTATCCCTCTTATCTGGTATTAAACTCGCATCTCTATTACTAATAGAATCTGTACGAAAAGCGCAAACTTGGAACTGAATAAATTGCGTGCCCAATTGGTAGCCACAGCGTTTCCATATATATTCCCCTATTTCCACTATAAATTAAAGATGAAACTTTTTCTCCCAGCAATCTTACCTTTTCATCAAAACCATACATTTTTTCTAGCAAAAAATTCTGGCCAATGGAAACCTAACTTTCAAAAATATAAACATCTCAGTGGATATCCCTTCAGTAATCCCATTCAATTCAAGTATTGCAAACAGTTTAAAGAAATTTAAGGAACAAAGTCAATTGCCAACAGCAATGGGACCATCATTTCTCCATTTCAAAATATGGCTTCAAAAATTGCTTTTTGAAAACAACCAGCATTCATTTCTCCAGAAAAAAAAGTTTGAATAATTTCGAGAAAATTTTTTTTATTAGTCCCTTTTTCAAGGGGCGAAGATGTTACAAAGAAATTTATTGTTTCATCATTTCACTTATCCTTCTTAATCACAAACTCGAGCTTGGACCATTAAAAATCCCTAAAAACACTAACGGTGAGGCATGGACTCTAAAGACACTTCAGCACCAGATAGTCCAAAACTCACGTGGATATGTCTTTTATATACATTTTTCGCCTCAATATCAACTTTTCAGTATGGATATAAAATATCTGAACTCAATACACCAAAAGATGCAATAATAAACTGTAGTTCAACCTCTGGTTCACTCGCCAGATCCATAATTTCAAAATCTTCTAAAATTCCCAAGTGTCTCCCAATGTCCGAAAGCTTGTTTGCTCTATCAACATCGATATTTGCTATTGGTGGTTTTTTGGGTTCATTTGTTTCTGGAAGCTTTTGCGATCGTTTTGGCCGGAAGAAAACACTATTATATAATAGTTTCATATACTTTTTGGGCTCATTATTGGAAACACTTGCTCTCCATCCCATAATGCTTGTTGTCGGAAGGTTCATTTCTGGTTTTGCGTGTGGGTTAGCAGTCGTTGCTGCACCAATGTATTTAACAGAAATTTCACCAATAAAATACCGCGGAACCCTCAATCTTATCAATCAGTTGAATATCATGTTTGGGATTTTTTGTGCACAAATGATGGGATATCTCTTGGGATCTCTTGAACACTGGCGCCTTGTTCTTGGGTTTGCAGTTGCTGCCAGTTTTGTAAACTTTGCCACTATGTTTCTAGTTGTTGAAAGTCCAAAATATCTACTTAGTATAAATGACTATGAAGGCGCAAAACATTCTCTCACAAAACTTCGTGGGACTTCTGATGTTACTGAAGAACTTGATAGTTGGAAATCTTTAGAAACTGATATAAATGCACAAGGAGCGGAAACCAATGAAACAGAAAAACAAAAAATAAATGTTTTCTCAATATTCAAACTCAAAAAGTATCGGCATCCCGTTATTATTGTAATACTTCTTCAAATAGGACAACAACTTTCGGGAATATCTATAGTGTTTTCTTATTCTTACGCCATATTTACTGACATGTTCTCTGCACACATCAGTGCAGTACTCACAATCATGATAGGTGTTATCTTAGTGGTTTTCTGCGTCGTTTCAACAATAGTGGTTGATAGAATGAATAGAAAAACGCTTCTGTTTCTGACAAAAGGTGGAATGTTTGTTTTTCTTTTGTTGTTTTGTGTATCAAAGTTCCGTTCTATTGATATGCTATCTGTAGTTTCACTGCTAGTAATCACAGCGTTCTTTGCACTTGGGTATGCAGCACTGCCAGCTCTCATAACAACAGAACTGTTTGATACGCCTGCAATAGCAGCAGGAACTTCGATCTCAATATCTGTCAATTGGATTGCTCAATTCATTATTGGAGTTACATTCTTCAGTATGCAAAATGCAATGGGAAACTATACCTTTGTTTTTTTTCTTGTGACAGTACCAATATTCGGAGCTATCTACTACTTTTATCTCCCTGAAACCAAAAACAAAACTTTTGACCAAATATCCAAAAAATTCGTATTTTAACCCCTTGATATATTCATCTATTCAAAAACAAACTTGACCTCCAAAAAGAAAACTCGTCCACTTGAATCATTTTCTTACATTTTCAAAAACTCTATACTAAATTTGTATCATTTACTTGTATCACATTTTTCCATGAATAGAATGTTTCTATAATCTGATATCATTAAAAATTTTCCGATTTGGAACCTTTTCCTTTAATTCATTTACTACCCTATATAGAAATTTAATAAATTGAAGTAAATTTTAATTATTTAATACAAGTTTCTTATGTATTATTATGCACAGATATATCGAGAATAGAAATCAATATAGACCAGTGTTAAGAGATCGATCAAATTTGGAGAAATAAGAGCCAATTCTGACAATTTGAATACAAAACTGTATAAATAATAAAAACATGAGAAGATTGTGGTGTTGAACGGGATTCTGTGTTTTTACTTTTATTGACAAAACCAAATCGTTATAAATATCATATTTTCTCATATTTTTTTATATTCATTTTTTCAATATAGAATACTATTTTATAGTCCTTAATGAATAAAATAACAAGTTATGGAGTCATCTCTCAAATATACATTCTTGCGCAGAATCCTGAAGTTGGTTTAGTTTCTCGTAGTTTTTATGAATATTCGACTTTGGATTCAGTTCGAGCAGACTTTCTGATTAAAAAGTTTGGTAAAACTAGTATTCTTAAAATCGAAAACCATGATTTTAAATACTGTTCTAGATTATTTGTGAGAGAGGGATTGGTGTTAAAACTTTTGGAAAAAGGTGCGAATCCAAACATGAATTCAAGAAAACGGATTTTTAATATTGCGGTGGTGAGAGGATGGAATAAAGTTGTAGAACACTTTTTAAACCGCTTTTCTGAAACTACCGAAAAAAATTTTCTTAAGATTGTAAAACAAAGAGAATGTCAATATGACACTGAAACACCAACGACATCAAACAACAGAACAAAGTATTATGTTCCTGAAATAGATATAAATCAAAATGAAGGGAAGTTGTTAGGATTAGCTGTACGCTACAGACGAACAAAAATAATCAAACAAATTTTAAAAGCACACAAGATTAAACCAGACATAAAACTACATAAATCGGAAAGAAAAATTATACTGCATCCTAAAGCTTTCATGGTTGGACTCTTTTCCAAAGGATTGTGCGATATGCTTGAAGAAGAAGGACCAGATTTAATGGAACTGTTTTCCACGAATGGAATGAAAAAATACACCTATGACTGTATTTTATATGAATTTTGTAAAAGAGAAAACACAAATTATGTTAAACTAATAATTGAGAAAGGAGCAGATGTTCATGCATTTAACAATTTATCTTTAAGACTGTCATGTGAAAAAGGAAATCTTGAAATTGTTAAACACCTTGTCGAGAATGGAGCTGATATCCATGCAAAAGATAATGATTCTTTGAAATTTGCCACCAAATTTGGAAATTTAGATGTCTTCAAGTATCTTGTTGAAAAAGGAGCAAATATACATGCAAAAAATGAAGATGCTTTCAAAAAAGGCTATTTTGTACAAGAATTTTAACAATTCTGAGTACCTTGTTAAAAGTGGAGTTGATATATGTTCTTTTGGGTATGATTTATTAAAAAATGCTTGTGCGGAAGGACATTTGGGTATTTTCAAATATTTAATTCAAAATAGTATAGATATTCATGAAAATAATGACAAGGCTTTGAGAATGGCTAGTCAAAGCGGAAAACTAGAAGTTGTTAAACTGCTAGTTCAAAATGCTTTACATACACGCAAAAAATAATGAGGCTTTAAGATTTGCTATTGGAGACTGGAACATGAAGAAAATCAAATATCTACTTTGAAATGAAGATATTCGTTTTAATACTGATGATTTCTTGAAAATTGCTAGTCGTAATGGAAACTTCCACGTTATTAAATATCTTAATAAAAATGGAGCTAATATTGCCTCTATTGGTAACAAAAATCCAAGTAACAATGATCTAAATCGGCTTTCGGATATCTTTAATTATATAAGAGTATATAGCACTACCAGCTCACATAAAAACAGAACTACTGGATACGCTTCTAATAGCAACACGAATTTCAATGGAGATATACATGAATTGAACCAATCAACTCATTATTGAAGTCACATTCTTCGATATACAAAATGTAATGGGGAACTAGACTTGTTTTTTTCCTTGAATTTTTCCATTTCTTGAAATGTGTCTTTGTCTCTTGGAAATAAAAAACAGAAACTGTGTTTAAACTTTTATAATTAAGAAATCAAAAATTTGTTGTTTCTATACAAATCTATCATTGGATTTTCACCAGATTTTGTACAAGTTTTTTCCAAATCTGCATACTTTCTAGCAAATTCTTCTTGTGTCAAAACTATTGGCTTATCCATTTGCAACTCCTCCTTTTTTGCTTTCTCCAAATAAACCCAATAGTAAACTTTACTCAAAAGTTCAAAATCCACAGGGAAAAAAATGTCGAACCATCCTGGTTGCACCATAAACGTCGAACATGGAACCATATTTCCTTTGTACCTGGTCTGAACTACTGGTGCGTTAACGCCGCTCGTACTGTCTGGCAACTCATAAAAGTCTGACAAAATCAAACTGTGTTTTGAAAAATACTCAAACAAGATTTTACACACATTGTACATATATGTTGGTAAAAACTCGTGATCTGTGGTATTTGGTGCTAATGGCAGATATGATCTCATTTTTTTAAAAAGTGTTGGTTCTTGTATTGGTGACTTGTATCCGACTTTCTTACATACATCCAAGTATTCAACTATTTGTGGGCTATTTACGGGTTCGAGAGCCTCATGGAATTCACCATCCTTATCAATATATACTAAAGATTCATATGGTTCACCAGTAGTGTAGTTGTATCGTATCACATCATGTGGAAAGTTATCCTAAATGAAATTTTAGAAGAGAATATAAAAAAATAAAACTTACAATAACTTCCATGATCAAGACAATACAATCTCTTTCCTCAATTTGGTTCCATTCAAGTATTGATTTATTATAAATATTGATTCGTTTTGTTATTTCCTTATGTTTTGTTCCAAACTTTTGTGCCATTTGTTTTCTAACCAATCTTGAACTTATCTCCACCACATTATATTCCATCGTCTCGAACACATTTGGCTCGGTGTCCATTATATATTTTATGATATCTACCATCAGTGTTCCATTCCCCGCACCAATCTCATAAATCACTAGAGGTTTGGAATCGCCCTCACTACCACACTTCTTTTTGTGCTTTTCTAGAATACATCTTGCAATGCTATGAGCATAATATGGCTAAACGAAAAAGTTTATATTCGGAATTATGTTAGAGAATTACTAGTCAAAAAATTATATTTTTACCTTTAACAATTCAGTGGGTGTATGCCATATCTGTCTAGGAATGGCATCGACGCCATCAAGCTCTTTTTCCATTTTGCCATACATTTCTCCAACTTTTCCGAGTAATTCGTTAGTATCACGAATTTTGTTGAAGTTGAAGCCATTTATGGAAGAAAATATGAGTGCTTGTTTAGAAAAGTAACCATAATCTGGATTGTACAAAGAATTATTAATGAAATCGCTTGATAGCATATGAATATGGCGTGGGATAACGCTAGTGTTTCGATCTTCAACCACATTAAAAGAATTTTTGTTTTTTTTTGTGGATTTTTGTTTTTCGGGTTTGAATTTCTTTGTCACCAAATCTTGAAAAGTGACGCGAGGTCCCAGATCTTCTAGAAAACTGTCTTCTGAGTAATTCCCCTCTGCTTTTGGCCACCATGGACCAAACAATGTTGAAGTTATTTTCTCTACTTTATTCTCTTCTGTTTTTTCATTTCCTTGGGATTCTTTTTTCTTTTCTGGTTTCGAGATTGAATATTCATTTGTCTGCAAATTACCAAAATTCAATATTCTAGATTTAGTTTTTTGATTGATTTGAGAAAAAACACGACAGCAAAAAGAAATCTTTGGAGAGTAATGGGTAAGAGAATTTCTTCCAAAAGAAATCATGTTTTATTCACTTGGATTCTGATTGAAAAACAAGAAAAGAAAATTAAAAGAGATCAAACTTTAATTAAATTTGTAAACCAATTGTATCAAGTTTAGATTTGCGATAAACTTATTTTTTTTGTAGTGATGCATTTCCAAGTCCCGTTTTATTTCCAACAGTTAATACAACATGGGCACTACTTTGTTTCTTCCTACTATTTTCCCAAACTTGGCCCATTTTGACCGTTCTTTCAGTTGAGTTAAGAAGCTCTGTTTCTTTTTCACGTTGGATTCTTGCTTGGGCTTTATCTGCCTTCTTTTTCCCTGGAAATTTTCCATGAAACTGGTGAGCAAAGTCCTTGAATGCTTCTTTCGGTGTAAGTTCTCTTCCGTCTTCATCCCTATATTCAAGCTTGAAACTTGGCTTGTAATTCTTCATCAACTCTTCTTGTTCACGTAAGTATTCACGTTCTGCTCTTTCGCTGTCATGCAATCTCTTCATCTCTTTTTCAGGAACGCCGCTTTTACGCTCAGATCCTGCACCTGAGCTAAGTCTGGATTTCTTTGATCCCTTCCTGCTATCCAAATATTCTTGTTTTCTGATCATTTTCGCTTTATCCTGCTCAATAGTCCTTATCAGCTCCCTCTTCTTCGAATCTATTAGCCATTGCTGCTTCTGATTATTATCTTTTTCACGCTGGATTTCTTCCTCTGTTTTCGTACGAACTATTCCCTTATTCATTAACAGCTTTAGTGCAGATGCAATCCCTTTTCCAACTAATGGCTCTTCATCAGCATCTTTATCCAGATCCGCATTTTTGGTATCATCTGTGCTTTTTGAATCAGTAACACTTTCTGGGTATTCATCATTTCCGTCCATTTCTTCATCAGAAACCTCATTTACAAGAGATGCTTCACCCATTTCCACAGTATTAGCTTCACTGATATCATTTGAATTTTCTCCCATTTGATTCTCTTTTGCTTTTTTGGATTCAGATCTACTTTTTGTTTCAGGCTGTGGAATAGCGTCTGCCACAGAGCCTACTTTTTCGACAAATTCTGTTGTAGAAGAAAGAAGAAGGCCACCACTCCCATACCTGTCATCATCCTTGTCAATATTTTCAGAATTAGGTGCTACAAAAAAAAGAAAGTTAAAAATTGTTATAAATATATGAAATACCTTCTTCAATTGCGGAAAGTGCCAAATTATATTCGACTTTGGTTTTTCTTGCTTTTGAAATTAGTTCTTGAAGTTCGTAATCATCAACAAAACTTTGAGTAGAAGTCTTTTCATAAAACTCTTTAAATTGGGCCTGTTTGTTCAATTCGTTTGTTTTTTCTTCGTCAACACCCCAACCTCCTACCAATTCATCATCACGTTTTCTTCTGCCTGCTACTGCTTTTACTTTAGATACATTCTTGTTCTTTTTTATGCGAGATGAACCATTACTTTGGCTTGAACTTTTACTTTTTTGAATAGAAAATGCATCTTCATCAAATGTGTTATTTGCCAAAGACAGTGTGTTTTCATCATTAG
>MBFT01000926.1:18140-33183 GCA_003086725.1 Furculomyces boomerangus | reverse complement strand
ATATTGTGAAATCAAAACGAAAATTGTTTTGTTATACGGCAACTACAGTTTCGCATCTATGGCACAACTGATTGTTTGATTGGGAGGCAAGTTTCCAGCAACGGGGGCATTTGTGCATAGACGACTTTTTGGCAATAACAACACATTGATCTAAAATAAAAAATTAGAATAAAATAGTTTTTTAGGGGGGGAGGTCAAACCTTTATTATTTTGGAATTCTGAGTATGCAATGCCATATACAGGTGTTGAATTTAGAGAGTTCTTGTCAAGTAATTTTACACCAGAAACGATGAAAAAGTTATCCAAATATTTTTCTAAAATGGATGTTAGCAAGTAATTTGACATTTGACTTACCATTATTCATCAATGCTTTTTCTGTACTAGATTCTTTTTCAACATATATTTCCAAAACGGTGTCTAATGAACTTCCAATAATCCTATTTTTTCAATAAATTAGTTTGTAACAAATTGTCACTAATAATTACTTTTGCTGGCGGAGCTGTTCTATAGCTTGGTTAGTAACATTACGAATGTTTTTCAAAAATGTCCATTCTTCAGAAATCGCAAAATTGTCCCACTCTTTCATCTAAAACAAAACATTTTAACAAAAACAAGTATATTGTATCTTTACTTACCGTATTATTAAATTTAGATGTAAAAATACTAAATTCTTCTGAAAATTCTTTGAAATGTGGTTTATAAAACTCGAAAACTTCTTGAGAAAAATGTGGTGTTATAGGCGATATAGCAGTCACAAGATTCCTCAAAATCTAAAATCAGTTTTAATAATTTAAATCATTGTTGATGGTTTATCGTATATCTTACATGATGACACGTTGTTTGTGCAGATAATCGTGAATTGCTTGTTGGATGGTCTGCATAAAGTCGATCCTTGATAGTATCAAAGTATAGAGACGAGAGAAAAGTGTTAATAAAGATGATCATGCTATGAGTTCCTTGATAAAACATGAACTCGTCAAATGACTTTTCGATGGAGTTTATAGTTTTGTATAATTCGTCCAAAGCAAACTTGTCAATCTAATAACCAAAAGTTAATAAGCTGAGTCAATAAAAAACATCTAACATATTCAGATAATGAAATTCAGTTGTTTTTACTTACTGGTAATAAATTATCATATGGAACTAGTTTGTCTTCGCCAAAATCGTTAAGGTTTGACAACAAAAACCGAAAAGTTCCACGAATCTTCCTCATAGTTTGCGAAACATTTGAAATTATTTGTGGACCAATTTGCATATCTGACGAACTGTCATGCATTCCGACCCAAAGCCTAAGAACATCAACACCATATCCAGGTTTCTTGTTTCCATTTGCGTTCGATCCATTAATTACTTCAGATGGTTGAACCGTGTTTCCAATCGATTTTGACATTTTGATTCCATTTTCATCCAATAAGAAACCATGCGTATACAATGTTTTATAAGGAGCAACACCTTGGATTGCATCTAAGTTTTAATAAAAATCAATATTTTTGAATGAATTTCGTTTATACTTACTACTTGTTATGAGCGAAGATTGAAACCACCCTCTATGTTGATCGCTTCCTTCAAGATAAACATCTGCTACAAACTTTCCATCATTGTTTTTAATTCCAATCTTTTCTGGAAATAATGTCCACGAAGTTCCACTATCAAACCAAACATCCATAGTATCATATCTTTTATAATATTTCTTTCCATTGTTCCTATATTTCGGTGCAAGTAGCTCCTCAGCCTCTAAATTCCACCATGCACTAGAACCGTTAAATTCCTTCATTTTCTCTATAATATAATCTACTGATTCTAAAGTCATAAGAGGTTCGTCCGTTCCTTCTTCGAATAGTGCTGGTATAGGTGTACCCCATGGTCGTTGTCTCGAAATACACCATTGGGTTCTGCTCTTAACAAACGATACCAACCTTCTACGACCTAAAGAAATACAAGAATTAAAGGGATACTTCAAATGGTGTTTTACAATTAATTTAATGGAAAAATAAAAAAATCATACTCGATGATATTTAAATCAAGAGAATAATAAAAGGCTTACTGCTTTCAGGAACTGTATTGACTTTCTTTAATGATTCCAGCACATCGTTTTTTATATTTGAGATATCTATAAACCACTGTGGCGTAGACCTAAATTATTAACAAAGATGAAATATTATGGTAGCAGTGTTAATAAAATAACTCGGAATTATATACTTGTCCAAGTTGATTGAAACGTTTTTTTTACCTTTGAATAATCGGTTTTTTTGTTCTCCAATCAAGTGGATAACTGTGTTTATAATCATGAAAATGAAAAAGAAAACCTGTTTCTCTTAGATGATTAATCACAGTTTCGTTTCCTTCACCTAAAACAAACTTTCCAGATAAAAACTCTCCAGCACTATCAGTAAAATTTCCATTCTCATCAACTGGTGAATAAGGATCCATTCCCAAACTTGAGCATAATTCATAATCATCCTTTCCATGACCTGGGGCAGTATGAACAAGTCCCGTTCCAGTAGCTGCAGATACATAATCTGCAAGAAGCACAGAGTAAGATTCGTCACTGAATATCCCTTTATAGCTTGCTTGATCCAGATTTTTTCCTTTTGGTAGTTTGAATAAAAATTATATATTATTTGGAAAAACTTTGATGAATAATGAATTAAGAGTTTCAGTTTTACCTTTGAGGGTTTGATTGCTGGTTATAAAACAGTTTTCACCAGCAATTTCTTTAATCTTATGGTGAAGCTCTTTTGCAACTACATAATGTTCAATTGTTTCGTTGTTATTCTTAACTCCGAGTACAATATATTCCATCTCTGGGTTTACAGAGATAGCTCTATTTGCAGGAAGTGTCCATGGAGTTGTTGTCCAGATCAAAAAGTAAAGCTTCTCACTAGAAGGAATCCCAAATTTTTCATTCACTATTAATTTCAAAACAAATAAATTATTTTTAAAAACATTTTCCATAGAAAGTTAATGTAAAAGACTATTTTCTAATTAGAATAGCGTATCCATATAATTTTACTCTGTTTCTCGGCTTCGTATTTTACATATACACTTTTACTAATAAAAGAATCGTCATATTCTAGCTCTGATTCTGCAAGAGCAGTTCTATGAGTTTTCAAAAATAATATTTACAATATCATTGAAATTGTATATGGGTTGGAGAAATTTCAAGAAACAAGATTTTTAAAATATTTTAATAATACACTATTTTTACTTTGATGAAGGAGACCAATACACCGGACTGTTCTTTCTGAATATCAACCCTATTATTAGAATAATATAGTAAAAAACATCCAAGATATTTGAAATAAAGGGCGTTAATCAATTACCTTTTTTCATTATTTCTCTAAAAACATTCAATTCCCTTATTTCAAAGTCAACATCTACCATTTTTAAGAGTTTAGATAGGTGTTTGTAAAAAAAATATGCCTGTATTTTATAACACTACCTAAGGTTTTGTATGCATTATCCCAGTCTCCAATGATTGCCCATTCTTTGAAATCGCGTTTTTGTTTTTCTACAGTAGACCTAGCTAGTTTTTCAGCATATTTTCTAACAGTTTTGGGATCGCGTTTTTCTTTGTTAGTCTAAGTTTTACAAAAGTACGGCGTGTTAAGGATATTTTTTTTTCGGTCTTTTTATGAAATTTTATTATTCAATTGTGTTTTATATTGGTTTATTTGGTTTTATACCTTTATTTTTTCCAGTGCTTTAACTTCAATAGGTAATCCATGACAATCCCATCCTGGAACATACCTAATAAAACAAATTTAGTATATTTTTGTCAAAATATATACTTTACTTGTTGAAAGATGATATAAAATACAAGAATAAATTTTTGTTTAGTTTAAAAACTTACTTGACTCTTTTGCCTTTTAGTATTTGATATCTATTGATAATATCCTTGAGAGTTTTGTTCAAAAAGTGACCTAAATGTATATAAAAATTTTTTGGATTATTATTTAAGAATAGAGATTGCATTATCCAATAAATATTAATAAAAGTGTATGTTAATAGCTAAAATGCAAGTATACAGATACTAACCTATATGAAGGTCCCCATTAGCATATGGCGGTCCGTCATGAAGAACAAAGAGATCACCAGTATTGTTTTTTAACTAATATTTGGTTAAGTCATGGGTTATATTTTTATTTCCTTTTGTATTTTACCTGCCATTCATACAACTTATCTGATATGTTACTTCTAAACTGTTTTTCTCTTTGTGCTGCATTTGCACGTAAAGGAAAGTCAGTTTTTGGAAGCTTTAGGGTATGTGAATAAGGATTGTTTGTATCTATGAGAATTTGCAAATATAATTAGACATTTAATTGAAGTCATATCCAAGGATATGATTTACAGAAATAAAAATTGAGAAAGAAATATCATATTATAAAGTGCATTAATGTGAGATCTCATATTCAAATGAATAAAAAACGGATATCATAGACTCTTTTATATTGGAAAGATAAATACCATTTTTTTCGGAATCTGGAACTTTGGCGTATGATTTCTTAAATAAGTTTTGAAACTGGTAATATCTAGTTTTGTGAATTGGTGCTTGGGTAGATCGAAAAGCGTTAAATGAAATAGAATTTATGGATTTTGTGTGATAATAGTTCTGGGAAATTTTCGAGTTTCCAAGTGAAATTGCATCTAGCCTCGATAAGCTGTTTCTATTGCCAAGTAAAATTCTGTTCATTATATTGTCTTTTTCTTGATAAATTTTGACAATAGAAAAGTGGTAAAAAGATTAAATTATATCAGATCAGTGGAAAGTTTCGTTTGATAAAAAATGACACATTGATTTGTCTAAATGATGTTAGTCCAATCAGGAAACTTTTCTTTTTTTCAGAAGTTTTAATGAATTTCTGAACAAGCTTTCTTAACACTCTTTCAGATTAAGCTCATTCTCTTTTTCCTTTTTTACACTTTTGACCTTTACATGTTTAATCGAGCTCTACTACTAAAAAACAATATAAAATATATAATCCAAAAACAAGCATTACACAAAACACCCCTATTGTCCAATATTTATAATTCAAGGATGAATTCAGATCTAGTGCCAACTTTGGAGAGGGAAAACGAATTGATTGAAAATATAAACGATGTTTTGAGTGATGTAGAAGCCAAGAAAGTCAACGAGGTAGTAAACTATATTATTGAAAATACCCAAACCCTCCACTGTTTTTCTTTAAAAAAACAACTATCTAATGTATTTTAATTGAATATAGGCCAGATTAGTTTTAGTATCGAAAACCAAACCAGCTTCTGACATTGTGGCATCTCTAAAAACAGGTCAGTTGCACTTTGGAGAAAACTATGTAAGCTTTTTTCATAGATTGAAATAATCTAATCCAACAATTGTACACTCTGAAAGTATTTTTAACTATAAAACTTTTAGACACAAGAGCTTGTAGAGAAAGCAAAAGTGGTTAGTATTTTACCAAAAATTCTTGTTAAACATACAATTCTATATTTATATATGTATAGTTTAAACTATTCCTATACTTTATTTCTAACTGGATCATAATTTTTATTTTGTTTAGCTTCCCAAAGAAATAAAGTGGCATTATATAGGCAGATTACAAAGCAACAAGTGTAAGACCCTAGCAGGTAATTAAATATATCTTGTTGAAACTTGCGGAGATTGTTATCGAGACATTTTGTTTTGTGAAAAATCAAAAAACAACATCGTTCATGTATTTAATAATATCTTAGAAATTCCAAACTTGTGGGCTGTTGAAACAATTGACGGAAAGTCAAAAGCTAAAAAAATGAATGACGCTTGGGCGGCGGCTGGTAATAAGAATAAGCTTAATATATACGTTCAGGTTAACACTAGCGAGGAACCAAGTATGTTTTTAAACTATCATATCTATTCTAACTTTGTTTCATATTGGTTTGTATTTTAAAAATACTTTATTTGTTGTATCATTAAGATAAGGGAGGTGTTGAAACTGTTGACCTTGAAGAAACCCTAGCTTACATAATGAAAGAATGTCACAATCTTAATCTTTTGGGGATTATGACTATTGGATCAGTCGAAAATTCTAATGTTGTTCCAAATCCAGATTTCTTGGTAACTTTAGGATTTGTTTTTTATACTCTTTTTTGGTTGGCTTTCGTTATATTATTTTTGAAAGTCCTTACTTTTCATTAAATTAATGACACTTTCACTTTTAGAAAATGGGGGAACTTAGAAAGAATAATGAAGCAAAACTTGGAACTAAATTAGAATTGAGTATGGGAATGACGCAAGATTTTGAACATGCACTAGAATTAGGATCTAATAATGTTCGTGTTGGCCAAAAAATTTTCGGGAAAAGGGCTCCAAAGAATGTGCCAAACTAGTTAATAGATATATATTGACAAAAACACAAGGCTTTTGTATCAAAAAGTTGGTTTTTATTTTTTTATTTTCAGTTTTAGTGGTCATATTTTATTAAAAATGTTTGTTATAATTAATAAAAGCCAAAGAATCACGTTGCTTACTTCTCTATTCAGAGCTAGTTTACTTTCTATTGTAATGCATTTTCTGTCAGGGTTTTTGAACAGTGTTCGTATTTCTGCAAACTGTTTTAACACCCAAACTCGATCATCATGCTAATGAAAAGCGAATAGAATAAATTATTTTGTTGGAAAATAAAAAGGAGCGAGTTTATTGGATGTAGTTGTTTGGAAATGTCAAATGAGCTTGTATTTCAAAAGTTGTCGAAATCCCAATTTTGAAAACAAAAAGCACCCCTTTTACAAACTTTTAACATACAGATTTTGAATTCAATTTGCAGCCACTCTCCATCTTAATTCATACATAATTTTTTTAGCTATCATCCTAGATTTGTATATAATCATTTCCTCTTCAAACTTTTAACTAAGATTCGTAAAATTGCTGCTAAAAAATAGTTGTTGCTAAGCTTGAACCAAAATCTACTTTTTGTATTCCAAAATTTCACAGTATTTTTAAGATCAGATTTAAGGATATAGCTGCCTCAGTTGGGTCACCTGATCAAAATGGCAAATAATGAAAATGATATTGACATGATTATACGAAATATAAAAACCAAAACGTAATTCCACTCTTTGTTATATATTTCTCATGCATTATATAAATTCATTCTATTCTTACACAATTCTAGTTTCTAATTCAAGAATTTCAAAAACTAATTTAGTAGGGATACCAAATCAAAAACCAGTGGAAAAGGAACTGTTATCGAAATACCAAAAAATCCCGCCCAAGGCACTCCAATTGTAAACCTTATCTAAATTAATACTTGATTTTTTGGAATTTAAAGGATTTGAATAATCTCATTTTAATCTATAAACTCACCATTTTTAAAATTTTATAGTCAATCTATAATCTTCTAACACCTCCAGATACGAGAAATCAAAAAACTTATGATAAAAGAAAAATCGAAAGTTTCGAAAATGGCTTCAGAAACAATAATAAAAGGGATTCAAAATACTCGGATGATGGGACAGAAATAAGAAAGTTTAAACTTAAAAATAGTTTTTCTTTTGATGTTACGGGCAGAAAGCTGGGTGTGGATAACTTTTATAAAAACCAAGATTCATTCAGTACAAAAATTTTTAAACCATCAGGAAAGGTAAAAGCTATAGAAAAAGATATTAGAAAGACAAATCTATCTATAACACATCAACATAATGAAAACAAAATAAATGGAAACCATATACATATTTCTGAGGAAGAAGATCCTGTCAACAATGACAGATTTAAAAGCAAAAACTCCAAAAATAATATAGACGAAGACATGCATCGTAAACATATCGAATCGGTTAGATTGGAGACGTCAAAATTAAAAAATACAAACCTTGACAATCAGAAATCAGATAGAGAAAATATATTTAATAATAGTGACAAAGACATTGCTGAAGAAATGGATATTGTGCATTCAGAAGAAAATGTTGAGAACATTACACAAAAATCAAACAAAAAGTTTACCGAAAATGTTGATGACATAGTTGAAGAAAATAATAGTAATCATAAAAAAGCTGGAGATGGTGGAATAAGGATAAGTAAAAAAGGTATTTATTTGTATGGTCAAAGCCCTAGACGGAGTGGAAGGAAACGAATAGACCCATCAGTTGCAAATTTAGTTATTGGAAAAATGAAACCAAAGGTAATTCGTGAATTCCATCTAATTAGAAATTGAACAATAGGTTTTTCAATAATCTATATAATATTTAAAGTGCAAACCTGTATGTTTAAAATTTTTGTTTAGGGTGAAACTGTAGGTTTTAGCAGAAAAATAGAATCTTCTTCTCCTCGAAAATCTTTAGATACTGTTACTAATTATAAATCCGAAAATTTTCAAAAATTTTATGAAAAAAGCCGAAATACATTTACGGGGACATCAAGAATTACTCAGCCAGGAAGCTTAAATTCTATCGTTAATAATCCTCAAAATCCCTTACCACGTTCTCAAAACTTAATTCAACCAAGCTTAACATTATCCGTGTATTGTCTTAATTTGGATCTTCAGACACATAAAGCATCAAAGAAAAACAAAATAACTATTAGTGTTATTATCCGCTTTGTTCAAAAAACAATGTCTTTTGCGATTACCAATAGACCAGATTTAATCATCCCAGTAAAGTTTATAAAAAAGTTATTAGTAAGTCTTATAGTTTTTAAAATTCCACTAAATCTTTCATATATAAATCATACTGTTATTACATACTTTTCTTATAATTATTCCATTAGCTAATTGCTATGTTTTTTTAACTTTCTACTGTTTTTTTTTTAGTATTCAAACAAAGATGGTGATTTCCTGATCTGTTTAATGGTCAATAAAGCGTGTTTTAATCCCAAAAAAATTTCAATCAACCTAGATGAAGATTCTGATCAGGAGTACAAGGAAAAAAATAATAACTATAGTTATAAAAATCTTTATTTCCGCTTAGATATGAGTGACAGTTTAACTCTTGGATGGGTTCGTAGTGGTACCATCGAAACAAAATTAAAGAAATTTATGGGGAACGGTGATTTGGCTCTAGAATTAGCACCAGAAAACCACTCAGCTCTATTAGATAAATTGGGTGGTAAACTAAGCAATAGTGTTTCTTTGTTAACAGATTCGGAATCTGAGCTTGAGCCTAGTAGTGAGAATCCAAATAATAAAGTAGAAAGAGAGCCGTCTATAACAGATGACGAGAAAAAGTCGAAATATTTTGGCAACCCTTATCAATTAAGAAACAATAATTGGAACGAACCTAGGGGAATGGCTACTAGACGATTAACAGGAAGTTTACCAGGAATGCAACATAAAGTCGAGAGACTCCTAAGTCATAGAACCCTATTTCAATATCCCTTTACATCCACACATTCAATCGCTGTAACAGCTCCAGATGTTTTGAGGCTAAGGAGTGAGGAGTTTCTTAATGATACTATAATTGACTTTTATCTCCGTTATCTGATGGAAAATCTCAAAGTTACCAACAACGAGCTTTTCAAACAAGTATTTGTATACTCTTCATTTTTTTACGAACAGTATTGTAAAAACCCAAAGATTGACACACAAAAGCGATTTGATTCAGTTAGAAAGTGGACAAGTAAAGTGGATTTATTATCAAAGAAATATTTGTTTGTTCCTATAAACAAACATCAGCATTGGTTTTTGGCCCTGATAATTAACCCTCAAAAATTGGTTCCGGAAAACGTTGATGCTAATTCTTCCCCAGAAAAATTTGAAGATGAGAAATATCCTAAAAGGAATTCTTCACAAACGGAGGCCATTGATAATAATGATGATAAAGCAAATGTAAATTTTTCAATGGATAATGAGATAGATGTAAACAACCATAAAGATTCACCTTGTTCTGATAAAAATTCACGTTCGAGCCCATGCTCTCAACAACAGCAAGATGATAGCGAAGATGTGCTTTCAGAAGAAACTAGTAGTTTAAAACGAGATCTTTCGGTGGAAAGCTGTGATGACGAAAAATATGAAGGACATTACAAAATTGAAGAAATCACAGAAAATACAGAAAATACTCAATCTTCAACTGAAAATTCAGGGAACAAGTCATTTAAATACGCAAATTCAATAGGTACCTCTAGCGGTGCTGAAGAGGAAAAAAATGAAGTAATCAGTATTGATAAGTTAACAGCTTTGAGTGAAATAAGAGGGAAAAGAAACCATACTGAAAATAACAGCGATGGTGCAACTGGTGCTATAGATCTAGAGGAGATTACTTATGAAAATACAGTTGATAATATAATGAATCAATTCCTTCACCAGGCAAACAAAGACCTTGCACAAAATAGAGTCAGTAGCGAACCCATTCCAGATGGTGATTACCAAAAAGAACTTTCTGATGGAAACAATAATCTGGATCCTAGAAGTTTATCCTTGAATCAAGAAATGGAAGATATAGATACTCATAATGATATTTCAGATTTTGGAATTATCGGTGATAATTCTATTTTCAATGGAAGGGATATCATTTCAAATGAGAAAAGCAACAGATTCAACAATGACAATCAAAAAGACAAAACACCAACGCCCAGCCAGGATAAAAAAGAAGCACATGATTTGATGAAAGAAGTTGAGGACATTGTTGATGAACTGATAACTAGTAGTGCAAATAATATTTCCGATAAAACTTCACCCATTATAATGAAAAGTCAGATGAGATTACCTGATAATATAAAAGAAATCATTAATCCCAACGATTATTGTGATCCAGATTCTAGGTAAAGTTTTTTTTCATGACGATGTATTACTCTAAATATTGAAATTTCTCTTGTTTAAGGAAGAAGGAACTAATATCTAACTTTTGTTTTTCTAAATAGAACTTGGATAGTAGTATTTGATTCACTTAGAGGAAGACATACATCAGTTATTGAGAATCTGAGTAACTATATCAAGTGTGTTGTTAACGATATTTCTGGAGGTGTCAATGACTCAAAGATCCAGGGTAGATATGCAAAGGTAATAAATTGACTAAACTAAAAACTATATCGCATTAGAGAATCATCAAGTTTAATTGAATTTGAAAAATGTAGGTTCCAAAACAGCCAAATTTTTGTGATTGTGGGTTGTATTTGCTTCAATATGTTGAAGAGTTCTTTTTAGATCATGATAGAATAGCAGAATTGGTTGTAGTAAGTTTCAGGTTTCGTAAATGTTGTATCTTAACATATATTTAACTGTAGAATAAAGTTAATGCTGAGAACTGGTTTTCATCAGAGATTGTTTCAAACAAAAGAGTGGATATGGAGAGACTGTGTGTGGATTTGATGCGTAGTTACCAAAAACACTTGGAAGATCAACGGAAACTGAAGAAAGAATCAGAAACCAAAAATGAAGAGAATAATAAGTAACTATACACTCCCAATTACCATTCTTGTTTTTGTTTATTAAAAGTATTTTTAAAATGATGAACAATAAACATCCAAACTATTTGCGGAAAGCCCTTGCGTTTAGTTCCATGGGTTTATTTTCATTTTCAAAGTGGCGGTAATGGCGAAGATATCTGATTGCAGTTTCCTCAAGTGTTTGTGGAATAATTCCTAAATCCTCAAATGTGAAGATTTCATTTTCTGGTGAAGATTCAGTTGGAATCTCGTCAAGACCCATCAAATCGACTTCGTGGTGGCTAGTATAGTGATATGGCAAAATATCGATCATTCTAGCAGCCAATCTCAAAAGACCTTGTGGAACATCAATGGCATTAACTTTTTCACGTAAAACCATTGAGCATAAGTTGATGATCTCCTGCTGTGTGTATTCATTTGGATTGTAAAGTTCAAACACCTTTCCAGCAGTCCACTCGTTTTGTCTCATCTGGCCAATAGCTTTGGCAACATCTTCTACATTAACTGGGCGCATTATGTTTGTTGCTTGCTTCACAGTAAGGAAATTTGTCTTCCAGTAACCAATGTTGGTTAAAAGTTCATCTTCATATCCAAACATGGTAGCTGGACGAACAATAGTTGTTTCAGGAAAATTTTCCCTCAAGTATCTTTCACCTTTTGCCTAGTTTAGTTTGTAAATAAAATCGTTATTATAAGAGCTTTAAACCTTGCCAGGCATATGTTGTTTTAGATTTGATAAAATTTAAGAGAATTGCTTACTTTGGTAGAAAGAATGGAAGAGGAAGAACTAGAATCAACTCCTAGACGTGATACGTGGATGAGACGGGCAACTCCAACATCTTTTGCAACTTCGGCGATACGAATGGGTCCATCAATGTGTACCATTTCATGGGTAAAGTTCCTATAAAAAAGTTAATGGTTATCAATTGGTTTCAGTAAAACAAAGGTTGATTCAGCTTTTATAAGGATATTTGAGATAATTACTTGGTTTCGAAGTTTCTTCCAATCAAGTTTACAACTACATCAGAATGAGCCATACATTCTTCCAGTTGTTTTCTGTTTCGGAGATCAAATTCCTAAAATGTGAAACAAGAAATTATAGAATCAAGATCTTGGGTATTGTAGTTTAAAATGGATCAATATTGTGTAAAAGAAATAAATGTAGGTAGAATATATCATATCTTTTATAACGAAGAAATACTAACCATTGGAATGATCATTCCCAAATCACCAGTTGGTTTTAAATGTCTGACATGTTCAGATATTCCTCTATATGGAATAACGACCCTAGTTCCCTCGCGAGCTACAATAAGATATTTGATTATTTATAAAAATACAATCAGAGGTTTATAAATGTGAGATTAGAATGGCTAAGTTTAAATGTTTAGATTTATTTGAAAAGATTTACCCATTTGAGTGACAACATATCTTCCCAAAAATCCGGTGCACCCAAAAACTGTCGCAGTTTGTCCATTCCATGCTTGTCTTCCGGTAGGACCCTGGCTGATGATAGCTTCGCGAGTGGAGTTTCTCACAATGATATCGCTTTTTCCGCGTTTAACAATATCAAAAGCAAATTTGGTGCTTCTAGCCCCGATGCTTGCAAATTTAATTACCATGATCTATAAATAACAATGTCTTTGTAAATCTGGTTTAAAAATTGATGGATCAATAGTTTTTATTAAAATTGGATTGATTTTTGCAAATATGTAAACAATGAAAAATGTAAAAAAAATACCTGATATTTTTAGCTCAATCTATAGAAAACTCAAAGGAAAAAATGGCCTAACAAGTTATATTGAAGTGTAGGAATGAAATGAAGACTAAAATCAATCAGATGTTTAGATTGAAGAGAATAGTTTTTGAAAAGATAATGAAATGTAATAGATAAAGTCTGTGTAATGAGTGGTCGAAATTGTTTTTTAACATCATCAACTTTTTTTCGTCATCGAATAATATTGGTTTTAGAATTTACATGCCAATTACATTCTAGGATTCTATTGTTTTTTTTTTGCAAAGACTATTTTAATTCGAGTCTGTTTGAAATGGGTGTATTTAACTAGTAGAACTTTTTTTTCAAATTTAACAATAAACAAGTCCCAAAAAACAACACTCCACAGCCACAACCACAAAATAAAATATCGATAGTACTTCAAAAAGATTTTGTGACACAAAATATGGGTTAATCCTGGTATAATAAAAAAAGAGTATAGATATAAACTGAAGTAGAGCTAAATTTGGTGTATAAAACCGTAGAAAGATTTAATCCTGATTCTCTTCGTCATCAACATGGTCAAATAGATAATTTGCTGCCAACTCTTCGTTTTTATCACACACTATATATGCTCTGACAACAACATCACGCTTGAATCCCAATGCTTCCAGCTATTAAAAAGTTACATACATATTAATGATATTATAGTATATGTGTATATGATATATGATAATAAAGATACAGAAACAAAATGACAAAAAAGGCTCAAAAGAAGACTTACTCTTTCTATAGCTGATAGTTCTTCTGGTGTTATTTGAATATAGCTTTGGCCACCTTCACCAGTGCCACCACCTTCATACTCATCACCTTCTTCAATATCCATTCCCTCGCTTCCCCTAAGTAAAAGTTCCAGAAAGCCTTGATGGTTTTGATTAATACGGTGCAAAAGCTGGGGATTGGATACTGCTAGTTGCTCTAATAAGGGTTGCAATGCTTCTGGGTTTGATTGGACTAACTGCCTGATTTGTTGGAACTCTTCCGAGTGTTCTAGGAACGCCAAGCTGTTATCTTCACCCTGGGCTCCAGCACGAGGTTGGTTTGCTGGTTCTCTATTTGCAGCCGCTTCAAACAAGTTTCCAAAACTTGCAGCACTTGGTGCGGAAGGTTGTACGCTCGAGTCTCCAGCTTCGTGTGGAGGTGGAGATAGAGTAGTAGCACCACCTACACCGGGAGATGTTGCTGTTGGTTCACTTGCAGCTGGTTCTTCTGGGATTCCAGTAAACAAATATTCGACAGCTCTATCAGGGTTGTTAAAGCTTGCTCTCATAGCTCTTTCACACATGCTACGATCATATCCCATCTCCATCATTGTTTGTATAGCAGTTTCGTATGCCTTTCCTGTTACTATTTTGGAAAGACAAAAGAAATGAATTTAAAATTAATATGTGATAGTTTTCCTATTTTGTTTTAATAATTAACAAATGCTTTTACCCAAGGATTGATCTTGTTCGGCAGCTTCTGATGATTCAGGTTCATTTCTTTCTATGGATTCTTGTTGTACTTCGCTTGTCTTTGGTTTACGCTCTGCTGGAGATGGTGTTTCTGGTACAGCCTTAGCACTTTGGCTAGGCTGATGATCAGCAACAGGTGCTTTAGGGGGTTCCATTGCTGATGTGGATGAAGTCTGTGGGGTGCTCGTAGTAGGTTCTTCGACTTTTGGTGCCTTTGAAGTTACTTTTTTGGGCTATTTGAATTTTTAGAACGTTTAAAATTTCGAATTTCGCGTTTAATAAATCAAACTCTTTTATGGTTGAGAGTTGATAAGAATGTTTAAAATAAATTAGAATGGTCAATAAAAGTACCTTAGTAATCATCAGAACCATGAAATCACTTTCAGAAATTCCTACTTCACCAATAGTGTTTTCATCTTTAAGTACTTTTCCTAAATAAGCAAACATTTAAGTAAGACAAAACCAAACTATAGAGTTTTTGGAGTT
>MBFT01000919.1:0-13115 GCA_003086725.1 Furculomyces boomerangus | reverse complement strand
AAAACATTCAAAAAACTACAAACTCAACATTCTTCAATCATCAGATCTCTCATAATCACCCATTTCCTTTTTTATAACATAGCTCCAAATAATGTCTGATCAGCAAGCTCCCGAACAAAACGATGCCCAGTTTCAACTAACAATCCTCGAATATCTAGAACGCTTACCTGAAGAACTCTGCAATCGCTTGTACCTAAAACCTACATCATGTTTGGCTGTATTCAGGTACACAATCACTAGAATATACCCCATCTTAAAATACAATGATACCTACTTTTTTGCCATTCATTCCAGATTTTTTTACTATCTTATTCTCAACAAACACTTATCTTTAATATTTTTCTCTAGACTGCTCACAACTGTATCCAAACAAATCATAATGTCAATTTTGTACATAGAAACACCAATATCAAAATCTGATATCCAACTCTTAGCTAAACCAAGAAAAATAAAGTAAGCTTCTAAAATCAATCTATCAAACTTTTATATTTCCTCAAATATTCTTTCTTTAAAATTTACATTTACTATTGTTTTGGTAGATTCCTATTAGAAAATCTTGATTCGCTTAAAAAACTTTTTATTTTGCTTGAAAAAGACGACAAGATTTATATAAACAAAACATTCCAGAAACAATTTATAAATTCTCTGACAGGAGGGTATTAACCACTTTCATTTATTATATATTCTATTTGTTTTTGTTTTTGCTCTTGTAACTTTTATTCATTAAATCATTAGTGGCAACCGGGGTTCTTTTAATGACATCATGGATCCTTCTTCTCAAGAAAGTATCCAAATAAACGATTTAGATCAATATGCAGGCGAAAAGTGGGAGGTTTGTATTAAATTTATAAACTAAGATCCTAAAATGTTTTGAAAGCAAATGGTTTGCACTTTCTACATACTCTAGAGTGTATTTAATTCTATTTTGTAAAATAGTCTGTTCTTCACTTTATGGTTGGAACGGCAACAAAAAAAACACAACCTAATAAAAGTGTCTTGCAACTTCTCAAGAAATCCGGGTTGATGTCTAACACCGATAATCAGCCGCAAATTACAAGCAAAGGCTTCCAATTCTTACTGCAGGATATATGTACCCAGATATGGATGGTCCTGCTCCAATATTTATATATGCGTGAAGAAGAAGAGGTTGATATTATAACAATTCTAGGATTGTTTTTCCAAGTGGGCAGCCTAGAATTTGGGAATAATTATTCAGTTGAAAACTTGACTGATTTGGAGCTCAGTGTTCTTAAAGATTTACAGGAGCTTGGATTCATTTACAAAAAACGGGGAGGAATGTCTGTGATAATACCAACACGATTAGTAACAATATTAACTGGTGCTTCAATTTCAGCTGTTAAGGCTACAATGTCCTTTTTAAACAAAAGAAGTACAGGAATACTTGGTTCTTCTGATCAACCATTAATTCATTCTTCCGAAAATTTTGAAGATAAAAATACAGATTCAGGTTTTATAATTATTGAAACAAACTACAGACTATATGCATACACAGGTATTTTTTTGGGATTGGTTTTAAACAGTTGATATTCTGAAACTTCTTTAACTGTAGATTCTATTCTTCAGATTTCGATTTTGGACTTATTTACTCATCTAGTGTACCGGTTTCCAAACTTAGTTGTTGGATCTATAACTCGTGATAGTATTCGTATGGCTTTGCAAAAAGGAATAACTGCTGACCAGGTATAACTAATTTTGTATTTCAAGAGAAAAACCAGTTATTTATTTTGATTCAAATATTCTATTCATTTCTACTTTAGATTGTGGCATATTTAAATACACATGCCCATCCTCAAATCAAAGACAAGGTAAAGACCATATTATTGATGTTTTTTCAATTATTGATTTTTTTAGATTCCACCAGTTCCTATATCGATATCAGATCAAATACGTTTATGGGAAAAGGAGAAAAACAGAATAAACCCATTTCCTTGTAAGTTATTTTTGATTCTATGTAATGTATAAGAATATTCAATAATTGTTTTTTTTAAAGCTTTTATGTATCACGAGTTCAATCGTCAACAAGATTTCGATATTGTTCACAGATATGCAGAACAACTTGGCGTAGTTTTATGGGTGAATGAAAAAATCAGAACGATGGTGATAACTCAGGAGGGACACGAGTCAGTAAAGAATTTTGTGAAAAGACGGATGGCATCCAAAACTGGACAACCAGCAATACAACATGCACAATAAACAATACGAAATTCTTCTATTTCAAAAATATATTTTTTGAAATTACAAGAATACACTATTGAATGAATGATGTATCAACTATTTATTCAATTTTAATTTAAATAAAAGTAATCGAAGCTGAAAAAAATAAAGAGAGAAACGTATTTTTTGAAATTAAAAATAGTCAGTTTTAAATGTTTATAATGTGAGTTTGGATGATTGTGCAGCAAGTTTCCAAGATTCAAACATTTCTACCCAGAATGCATCTGTGTCCATCTTCATAGCAACCAAACAGTTTGGTGATTTTCCACCTAGTAATCTAGAGTCACCAACGGTCTGGCCTTCAGCTGGTCCTTTGTTTCCGTAGATTGTTGAAACATACATTGGGACATCAGTAAAAGTTTCTGGGGCAATAGCATGGCAGACTGCAATGGCATCGTGCCAGTTGATATCGTTTGGATCTAAACCATAGCCAACATAACTTTTTCTTACGAAAGCGGTGAGTTCATTGATCATTTGTGTGAAAGCGGGATTGATTGGGGTTGCCATATCAGTGAACTTTTGTTGGACATCTGAAGTATAGTTGCATTGGTGTGTACAATCTAGAGGTACCAAAACTACACGGCTAAGTCCGGCCTGTAGAACGACCTGTAAAGCTTCTGGATCAGCCTAGAAAATACAAATGTTATTGGATATTACACAATAAAAAGTAAAACCTTACATAAATATTGAATTCTGCAACTGGGGTTACGTTTCCGAATGCGATTCCACCACCCATAATCAAAACTTCTCTAATGTTGGATTTGACTTCGGGGAATGTTGATACAAGTAATGCGACGTTGGTTACAGGTCCGACAGCCGCAACGATGACAGGTTGTGGGGAGGCGAGAATAGCATCAGCCATAGCTTTAATTCCATTAACACCTGGTTGGAGTATAGTTGGGTCAGCATCAGGAAGTAAACTGCTTCCATCAAGACCAGTTACACCATGGATATGAGAAGCGTTTTCTTTTTCTCTCAGAAGTGGCTATACGGCAAATAAAATAATAGGTTAAAAGACTAACAAAATTATAGGATCAGGGTTTACCTTTTCAGCACCAGCATAAACATTTGGAGTGGAAACACCACATGCTTTCAATACACGAGATGCGTTTTTGAATGTGTTTTCTAGAATCGTATTGCCATGGACTGCTGTAATACCCAATAGGTTGAGTTTTGGATGGAATCTACACATAATGATAGCATGTAGATCGTCCTGGCCTGGATCACAGTCAAGCCAGATAGGAATGCGGTTATCAGGTTGATTTGACATTTGATTTTTTAGAATTCAGGAGTAAAGGGGAATTGATAAACTGTTGCTTAAGTCTAAAAGAAGAGAGAAAAAATAAAGTTGAGAAAATGGTGCTATTTATATAGAAATGATTAGATATTTTTTAAAACAAGGGGAAATTGCACATGATTTTTCATAAATCAAAATCTAGAAATTATGTAATTTGAGCACAAGGTTTTTTTTGGAAATCGAATTTTCTTTTCAAACCTTTAGATATTTCGAGTTTGGTACAAAGACTATTGGACACCAACAAGAATAAAAAGTATCACAGTGGAAACTACTCGAAAAAACATGCTTTCCATATTTTCAAATCTAGTTCAAACCTGGAAAACTCTTAGCAAAAGACTGTCTATTCAAAATGTGGACTTGTTTTGAACACAGATGGTTTTGTACTTTGTGATAGCAAATAAGAAACAAGAAAAAGGGAATTAAACCTATAGGTATGCTTTAATGACAAAAATATCTCACTACCAATTGTTTACCGGATTTAGATGGTGTGAGCTCAAACATACTTGTAATCGGAAGATTGAAACTCCAATTGAACCGATTTGCCAATGACTTAGGGAAACATATTTTGCTAAGTTTGGTATTATAAATACGGGAAAAAACATTACGGAAGAAATTTGAATTTGTAAGCGCCCAAGAAATTTGGTTTAAAGAATTATCAGAAGATTATCAGAACGTGAAAACAGCTAATACAAAGTTGTGATTAGAGTTTATGATCAAGGTTTTATTGTAGCTATCTCGGCAAAAGACAGTTTATTTGATTGGAATTTGAAAAGTGGATCAAATTTTTTTTTTTGATAAACTACAAATATTTGTGTTTTGTATAAACTTGAAACAAATAACCCAATGAAGCAATTTGAACCTCTCCTGAACACAATTTTCTATGTTTGCCTTTTTGGATAAAAATACCAGTTTTCATTACTGATGTTTCTCAAAACCTTTTACCTAACAATAAAGCCCCAATACCTTAAAATGTATTCCACAAAAACCTACAATGTGAGTCCGCTTATTTACACTTCTACACCTTGTTCAAACCTCTAAACATTCACATTTTAAACTGCCATCTTTTTCTTACATAAACTTTAATTAGGAATCTATAGAACTTCTAAATAGTTTACAATCTAACGCCTCAACCCTTGACCAAATCAGAAAACACAGAAAAGAAGCTGATCTGAGAAGCATACCTGAAATGATCCAATGTTTTAAAAGGATTGGCTACAATGTAAATTTTCAACGTTTTTATTAACCATTCAACCACCAAATTTCGTTTAAACCAACCTCTTTTTTCTGTTATAGCCTGTAGATTTCAATAGGCTTAATGCAATACATATTTCTGGAACAAAAGGAAAAGGTTCAACAAGTGCATTCGTAGAAAGGATCTTGAGAGAATTTGGTAAAACAATTACAAACCAAAGCATTCCAGTTATCGATAAAAACAACAATGTCCATAACCATACATCAGAAAATGAACTTTTTGAAAAACAAGAAAAGTTCAAAACTGGTTTGTTTACATCCCCGCATATGATAGAAGTACGTGAGAGGATTAGACTAGACGGTGTACCAATTAGTAAAGACTTGTTTACAAAATATTTTTTCCAAGTTTGGGAAAAATTTCATAATGATTCAGACCTTCGTTCCCCATTAAATACTTCAGAAAAAGTTCTTGGAAAAAACGAAAATATTTTGAATCATAATGTAGAACATGATGAAAAACTAATATCAAGAACAGAAAAACCTATAATTCCTTCATATTTCAGATTTCTTACACTACTTGCGTTTCACGTATTTGTTCAAGAAGGTGTATCAGTTGCTGTAATAGAAACAGGGATTGGTGGTGAGTACGATTCAACAAACATATTAGTATCACCAACAGTATGTGGAATCACATCTATCGGGCTTGATCATGTTGATATTTTGGGAAACTCGATTCCAGAGATTGCATTACAAAAGGCTGGAATAATGAAAAAAGGATCTGTTGCTATTTCTGCTCCAGACCAGGATTCCGAAGCTATAAAAGTTTTTGAAAAAGTGGCAGAAGAACGTCATTGTGAATTCAAGATTGCAAAAACACTAGATCAATATATACAACATACAAATTCTTTGAAACTTCATGCTCCCGAAATTGGAATAGCTGGTGAACATCAGGTGATAAATGCAGCACTTGCAGTAGAACTTTGTTTTCAATGGATGAAAAGATCAAAATGGTCTGCAAAACACCCTGAAGCAATCCAAGATACTGATATAGAAAACACAGGGAAATATCTTCCAGAATGGGTTTTAGAAGGTTTGAAAAAAACGAAATGGCCTGGAAGATCACACAGTTTTATACCTCCTAAACATCCAAATATAAAATGGTTTTTGGATGGAGCTCATACAAAAGATAGTATGAATGCATGTGTACAATGGTTTTTGAAAGAAACCAACAATTCAAAAACTCCATGCATTCTAATATTTAGTCCTGCTCATGGAAGAAACAAACCCGAATTAATTAAAGAGTTGATACAAGTAGTAAATAAGCGACCCTTCTTAAAAATAATTTTTTGCAACAAGATAACTTTCAATCCAGGTAAATTTATCAAAATCAAGCTTTTGTTTATTAATATTTATATTTTTAGAAACTACAAACAAAAATATCGCTCATAATCCCAAAGAACTCAACGAACTATTAGATTCTTGGAAAAATGTTTCTTTGGAAAATACTTGCAAAAACACTACTCAAAATCACGTCAATTTAACATCCGATTTAGAAAAAATATCTCTACTCAACTCCATAAACGACGCAGTAGAATATGTTTACACAAACTATGGTAAACAAACACCACTTAATCACAAAGAAAATAACAATCAAATGATTCCAGAAAAAGAGATACAATTTAATGTTCTTGTTACTGGAAGCTTACATTTGGTTGGTGGTGTCCTTGATGTTACAAATACACCAATCTGGTAGATTTGATCAGATTGCTTTATAGCATTTTTGAATCAAGAACAAAACAAATCAATTTTAGAAAAGTCCGATTTAATAGAAAAACCCATACTTTACACCTTTGAATTTCAGTTGATTAAATAAAGATAATTACAAAATGTATTCAAGTGTTGTAGCTAAACCACCAACACATAATATATAATTCTGGGATTAATTAAACATCACTTTTTTAGAACTATAATTTTCAATAAAAGCATAATTTTTATATTTCCATTCTCAATATTAGATTCACTTTTTTTACCCCTTCTTCCTCAGTCAACTCAATAATGAGTTTGCAGAATTTTCATAGTTATTAAAAAAATATCACATTTTTTACTATAATGAAATTATAAGAATTAAGGCCAAAAAATTTTATCAAGTTCTGCCCAGTCATGCTCTGTTGTATCTTCATCATCTTTGAAATACACTTCCCTATCCATTTCGATATCTATACTATTATAGTTGATTGTTGGAAGTATAAATTGAGATTCAAAGTTGGCTTGGCTGTTCACTGGATTGCTGAAGATATCTTGAACAATTGCATCAGACAAAATATCAACCATATATTGATAGAAATAGTATTGAGTAGAATTTGGATTAGATTCTTCAAGAAGCTTGGTGTATTTAATGTATTGATCATAATTAGTTTTATATGATAATTCACTGTTTTTGTTTTTTGATGAATTGGGTTCTCCAGAAAGTGCTTCATTCTGTCTGCCAAAAGTATTTGAGCTTCTAATTGGTTCTGTATTGGTATTATTGCTACTTTCAGTTTTGTGGTGTTGATTTACAAATGTAGCAAAAGTGTCCTTGATATACAAGTAATCGGTTATTTTCATAGCAGAGAATGACCCTTCAAAACAGCAAACTACGAAGAAAAGTAAACCATATTTATGAACTAACCAAGGATGCACATCTGACTCATTGATGGAATATTTTTTCATGTTTTCAAAAAGTGGTTTGGATTTTTCATTTTCTTTATGGATTCCATTTATAAATGTTGACAAGCGATCCAAGTACATTAAAAATATAAGCGGAATCTCATTATAGCTGCTCATTTTGAGATATACTCTTTTTAAATTTTCTACCTTATTTGCCAAGTTCATTTTATCATTGTTCGAAGAAATGCTGATACAATTCAAGCAAGTTATTGCACTTATAAGTCCTGTTGATTCTGTTATTGTTTCCCAGTATTCTGGAGGTAGGATTTTACTTAATTCATAGATCAAATCCATTTGTTTGTTAGTAATGTCTACTAAGACATTTTTTGCTGAAACTATTCTTCCTGGATGCATGTGTATTCCTTCAACTCTAACCATTTCAGTTTGATAAAGAGTACTTTTCATAAAAAAATGATACTGGGTAAAAATATTTTTATATAGAATATGTTCTATATCCATAGTGAATCGGACAGTATCCTTGTACTTTGAACATGCTTCTTTGATTAAATTGAAATCAATTGGTGGGTTTTTGACTATAGTTTCTTCGAATTTGTTTAGTTTTTCAATCAGTTTTACGAGCTGGCAATTGTCATCATCCGGATCATATTTTTTTTTAAGCCATCTTCTTTTTGCAAAAACACTGATTTTTCCTACAAGAGTGTTTGTCTTGACATAATTTTTAGTATCTCCTTTGCTAAATTGTTCATTATTTTCACTGTTTGCAATATGATTCCAAAATATGATTTCAGGGTGTTCTGCTTTACATTCTCCACCGTATCTCCACCAAAAATCGTTTTCTGGAAGATTAACTACAATATCCAGATCTTGGATGGTAGGTAATGAACCGTTATAAGATGCCCCACCTCGATCAAATGCATAGAAGCTCCAAAAAACTCTTCTTCTAAATTCGAGTTCTTCTTCTGAATGTTTTAGTTTTGTTATTTTTGACAAATCAATTTGATATATTTTGGATATTCGGACAGAACTAAAAATCAGGATATTAGTTTATAAACAAATATTTTTTGATAAAACTTACAGGGATGCTAAGACTGGATAGTTTTTTTAATAAAAAAGATAGAAAGACATTATTAGCAAAATATATCAAAAGTATTAAAGCTTACTTGAGGTTGTTTCGTATAAAGTAGTATTGACTACAGTAGAAAAATAGTTTAAAATAACAACACACGCCCATAAATAGCATGGATTTCTGATATCAGTTTTCGGTTTTAGCAAATTGATGGATTTTTGGATATAGAAAAGCTCTTGTTCTTTTTCCTCGGATGTTCGTTCTCCTTTACGGGCTGCATTTCCTAAAGCAACTAGAGCATAATATAAATAATCTGGATATAGTTTGTTTTTTATTTTATAGTAGAATTCAGGTAGCCTGATTGGTATCATAACCATTGGGAATGACATTGGCATCCTGACCACCATTTTAAATATTGTCTCATCACTTAGTGATTCCAAGTTAGCTTCACCATCTAAATAAAAGAAAATTAGATATAGTTTGGATAGAAAAGGTATAAACTCGCCTAGTTTTTCTTTGTTTGTGTTTTGTTGAAAGTTCATTTTTATGAAGAGAATAAAGAAAGAAAAAGAATTGTTTAGAAACAAAACTGTTTATCGGAGGTGATTTTCTTTTTCAAAAGCCTAGTGTTTTGTTGGGTGTTTATTTGTGATGCAAACAGTCATCCTTTCCTTTTTGGCCAATTTTACAAATTTCCAATATTTCATGTATAATGGAACTTCCACTTTTACACCAACAGTTTTCAAAAGAAACAGTCTGAAAGATTTTTTGCTAAAAAAAAAGTTCCATAAAAACAGGTTTTGTCACTTCAAAATTAAAAAAACTTCATTTATTATGTCTAAATAAAAATGAAAGTGTGTTTTAGCTGTAACTGAAACGGAGTTTCTTGCAAATGTTGTTGCTTTGGTAAACAATTTCTCAAAAAAGAAAAATCAACGTAATTCTCAAATATTTAACTGAACACCAATTAATAATACGATGATTCAGCAAATATTTCAATCTGAACTCTTTTGTTTTTTCTTTCTCTTATCAACCATCTCAAATTCCTTTTACACTAACAATGTACGACATTTCTAAAGACTCAAATCCTGGAATATTCAATGGTAGACACATCACTTTCGTTTAATTTATATTGAACAATTGATTTTATAGATGTCAAGTATGGACTCCCAATTCCAAACAACTCAAAACTCCAAGAGTTGTGCTTGGTCCTTCCTCACGTCCACCCTACACTTACAATTCCCATGCGTTTCTCCGAGTTTATAGACAATCTCACAAACAGAAAGTATCCATACTACTTTATCTTTGCTGTTCTTGCTGCTGGAATAAAAAGTATCAAAACTTCAAGAACCCAACAAGATAAGACTCTAGAAACGGTGTATGCTAAAAAATCCCTTGAATTGATGTATTTAGATAAGAGTTTTGACCCTCTTATAATTTGGTCTTGTTGCTTTATTCTGGGATATTCAACCTTTACAAACGATCTAAAATCTAATGACCAAGCACTAGGTAAAAAATATTTCAAATAGAATACTAGTTATTTATTGCAAGCTAAAAATCTATATTGCCGCCTTTTTGTATTGATATTTTTAGACATTGCTGCAAGGTAAACTCAAATAATATTTTTATTATTTCTATAAACTGAACTATTTTTTTAGAACTGTCAAGATAACTAGACTATATCAACTAGATATCAATAGCAAAACAGAAGATACAATCCAAAAATACACCAAAGATGAGTTAGAATTTAGGAGAAGAATTTGGTGGATGTATTATGAAGCTATTTCTGGAAATTATGTATTCAATGGCAACTTTATTACCTTTGAACAAAGAGACATAGTTGTAGACTACCCAAAAAATGATTTTAAATGGAGATATGGTGGGGATATTGGTGAGTGTAACAACAAAGAACTCGAATTATTAAACCACAAAGCTAATTATGGATCAGAAGATGATTTGCCTCGAGATTATCATTATTTGGTCCTAAATATCACTTCATTGTACAAAAATATTGCAATTTTTGTCACAAAGAGATGGAGGAAAGATCGATTAAATGAAGATCAGGCAAATTTGAGACTAGTTCTATATATCAACAAATTACAAAAATTCAAGGATGAGATAGACGAAATATTCGAAGAAAAATTACCTAAAACTCATGAAATATAAATTGAACACAAAGGAACTATAAAACTAATATTAGACACAGAAAACTACTTGTTTGGTTATTTCATAAAAAATAAATACTACAATACACTGATATATCTATACCAATCTGAACTTATAAGAGATTTTGATATCAAACTACATCCTGGAAGAGTCCAAGCTGCAAAAAAACAATGTATCAATGCTAGCGTTGACCAAATGAATCTTGCTGAATCTTATATTAAATGTGTTCCAGCCAACTATCAAGAACAAGCATCTATCCTTTCAACGATTAATGCATCAATCACATTTACCAACTTTTTCTTTGTAAATGATTCAGCTATTAAAGAAAAATACACAGGCTTCTATGACAGAATGGTATCACTATACAACTCTTTTGGAAAGTACTCTGATGTAATCTCATCCTTAAATATGTTCATAAAATATATAATTGATGTCAAAACAAAAGCTAATGAACAAAATAAAAAACTAAAGCATCTACACAAGAACATGGTACATTTTGGTATTTCTGAGTCTGACATAGATCCTTGGATTGCGCCGAAATATGGTTCTCCTTTTCATTTGCAATGTTGTGGAAAAGGAAACTTTTCTGTACTTGATATTGGCGGATATTTGGAAGAAAAAATAACGTCTGTTAATATCTTTGAGCAAGAGTAAGTTTTCAAGTAATCTTCATCTTTTTTATTTTGAATAGTTTATTCTCAAACTAAAAAATATCACTAAATATAGCAACCATACAGAAGCTTATGAACAGGTGAGAAAAAATATCAGAATTGAAACCAGTTTGGATAAAAAAGATATAAATAAGCAACTTGGTAAAACAAATGAATATGTGTTGGACTTTGGAAGCATTCCTATTATTGAAAAAACGGAAAAATTAGACAGTAATGGTGGTAAGCTGTTTTTTGTTTTGATTCATCTATCGATGTACTCAGCGTATCCTCAAGATTTAAATCGTATTCAATATTTAATGTTTTTGATTAATTTTGCTAGTTACAAATTATTTCATGAGTTTCTTGACTAATGCTAAACAAGAATCATCAAAAGCAAAAGAAGAATCCGATTTAACCTCTAAACTTGTCCAAACAAAAACGAAAACCAGGAAAAAAACTCTTGACTTTGAAAACAAAAATATAGAAAATATAGAAAATGATTACCATATTAGTAAAGACAAAAAGCCCAAAAGAGCCAAAATGAACATAAGCTATTTGTTGAATGATAATTAGTTTTTCTAAAATCAGCTTTTCATCAAATCCCACTGCCATCAGCTATCAATATTAAAAGACAAATACTCATAATCATAGGCCCAGGCTCAAAAATTCATAGAAGTTTTATCCTTTTTACAGATTTCAGTATCGAATTTTTTATTCTTTAAATCTCTAATAAAAGAAGTTGTATAATAGTCCATTTAGACTATCTTTATTTGGCGAAATTGTGATAGACAAGATGTTTTCCTTGATATTTACTAGTTCTTTTTTTAAAAGTTTTTCAAGACTCTGATTTTTTGGATTCAACTAATTTTTTGTAGCCATTAACCCTTTTACATATTTGATGTAAAACTCCAAAAATTTTTGGAGTAAACACAAACATGTGAAAGGGTTAACCTTATAGAAAAGATTTAAGAACCAAGGAAAAAGGTGAGTAAATGATTTGGATTGTAAGCATTTATATTCAAAAAACCTTCCAAATAAATAAGCATGTTCTGTGTGAGAGAATTTACTATCATGAACTCCAATCACTTTCATATTTTGGTATCAACTATTCTTATATTCTACTATGTAATTTTTGATGTTTTGTTGTTCATATACATAATTTCGCTAGTATATTTAACAATAAAGTTTCTTTTTTCTAAATTTCTAATAGTGGAATACGTCAAAAATAAGAATCATAATAGACTATTAGTAAACCATTCCAGGTAGATGCAAAATAGGACTTACATTATTTGAAAGTTTTTTTCAGCGTAATCACGTTTTTGTGTTTTAAACTTGGAGCTAAAGAAAATGGTTATTCCCACAATATCGTTATATTTGACTTTAGTTTTTCTCCATGAAGAGTGAAAAATACATGTTTACATCAAATTTATAAATCTGCTTTCCCAAAAATATGAAACTAGTGCTAAATTGTTTCCATATGCACTCTGTTGAAAAAAACCACAACTCTAACCAAACTGCAAGTATATTTGCACAATATATGTTCTCAATATTACTGATATAATATTGTAACTTTACTCCAGGTATTATTATAGGCTAAAAATAAGTGACTACTTGATGCAATTTGTTATTCTGCTTTGAAGCTTGTAAACAAAATAGTTTGTATCCATCAGCTCTGTTTTTTAAGTATAAAAAAAGTATATAAACCAAGGTGTAGACATATTCTTAATCCAACAACTACGAATACAAAAGGTAATTTTGGAACACACATTTAAATTATAATAATACTAAACTCTAACTTTTTTTTATCTACTAGCTTTACATTCAAAGAAACCAAAAAAAC
>MBFT01000913.1:22881-33598 GCA_003086725.1 Furculomyces boomerangus | reverse complement strand
GCAGAAATGTAAGATCTTTACACTTTTATATATTAGTACAATCTCAACTAATCTTTTTGATTAGGGCTGTCAAGAAAACTAGACTATATCAACTGGACCTAAACAAAAACCTGACCAAGGTTAGGCATGGGTATACTGAAGACGATTTAGAGTTCAGGAGAAGAGTTTGGTGGGTCTATTATTTTCAAATTACTGGGAATTATATATTCAATGGAAATTCCATTAAATTCGAGCAAAGAGACATTGTTGTAGACCCTCCAAAAAATGATTTTAAATACAGATATGGTGGAAGTTTTGAAGGATGTAAAGACAAAGAACTCTTATTATTAAATGATATTGCTAATGACCCATCAGATGGAAATAATCCTAAAGATCACCATCATTTGATTGCCAATACTTATAGCTTGTACAAAAATATTGTTTCTTTTGTTACAAAAAGGTGGAGAAAAGATCGCTTTGATGAAGATGGAGCAAATTTGAGACTTGTTCTATATATCAACCAACTACATAGACTGAAAAATGAAATGGATGAAACGCTTGGCATTGGCTTTCCTGAAATAAAAGATAAATATGTCGAATTTAAAGGAACTGCAAAGCTTATATTAGAAACAGAGAATCACATAATAAACCATCTTTTGAGACATATATACTATAGTATGTTTATATGCTTGTATCAATCCGAGCTGGTTAGAGACCACGATATAAAAATTCGTCCTGAAAGAGTAAAAGCTGCAAAGCAACAGTGTATTGATGCCAGTATTAAACAAATGGAGCTTATGGAATGGTATAGCCAAAATGTTCCAACTGAATACCAGGGATTTCCACATATCGCTTTTTCATTGAATTCGTTGTTATGTTTGACCAACTTTTTTTTCGTTAAAGATCCAAGCCTAAAGGAAAAACACACAGAATATTTTAACAGGATAGTGTCAGTTTACAAATCATTTGATAAAAACTCGGGTATGGTTTCTAGATTTCTGGTTTTTGTCAATTACATTATAGGGATGAAAACAAAAGCAAGTGAAAACAACAAGAAATATATACATTTAGAAGATTATATGAAACCTTTTGGAATCTCAGAACATGACACAGAGCCTTGGGTTATTCCGAAATATGGATCATTTTTTTATTCATTTTGTTGTAGAAAAGCAAACTTCTCGACTCTTGATATTGGAGAATACTTGGGTGAAACTTTACCAACTGAAAACATTTCCAAGGATGAGTAAGTTTACTTTTTATTATATTATCATACTAGCTCTATGAAAAATATAGGTTATACATTGTTGCATATAAAGGGTTATGGGGTAATCGGATCAATAAAGATAAACAAGAAACAAAGTTATCTGATGGATATCTATCTCAAATAAACAGAACGATATTAGATCTCACAAGTAGTTTCCAAATCGAAAAATCTATTGTAATCAACAGTAGCTCTAGCATAGAAGGTAAGTTGAAATACATTACAGTTTTATTTTCATGTTTATGTTTTTTGAGATTAAATATTTAGATTGTGAAAACTTTGAAAACTAATATCGATTTCTGTAATTTAGATTTTTTTCATGAAAAACCTTTTGTATTTGATCCATCGATTTTAGTATCAAAAAGAGAGTTTCCTAAAAACAATCCAAAACCATTAGATAACAAAAAAATCCATGAATTTGAAGAACCATTCCAACTACCAATAAACAGATTTGAAAATGAAGAAAAGTCAAAGAGAAAAAGAAATAAGGTCATGAGAGTAGAGTCCTTGCTAAACGAAGACTAGAATTATTGCCAGTATTGAAATGTTATACTTTGGTTTGTCTAACATACTGTATACTAAAACTAATATACTCTATTTCCCTTTTGGAAAATTATCTTCAATCTTTGAGACAATATTCCTAGTAGAAATTTTTGCTTATAGCTCTCAGAATATGTTTCAGATTTGACTTGAGTTTTTGAATTATTGCAAACGTTTAATCACACTCTCTTAATCACTTCTGTTCAAAATTTACATGTGCTGTCTTATATGTAATATCTAAATAAATCAGCATCATTATTTTGGATACGATTTATAACAAAGCATTGATGTTTGGATGGGTTCTACAGTGAATTCGTTTTCAAAGAAATTTCTGGTGAAACATCATTGGATTTACTTAATAGAAAGAAAGTCTACCAAACAAACCAATTCTCAGTAAAAAAAAAAGATTTTCCGAGATTTGAATTGAATATACAACCGAAGAGAGTTCAATATCCAAAACGGAAAAAACATATTGTACATTTTGGAGATATCTTTTAATAAAAAATTAGTATTGTTCAGGCAAACAATTTGAATCTATTTTTCCGACTTTAAAATAAGTTTTATACCTATAGAATATTTGAAAAAAGAAATTTGCTGAGCTTTTTTTAAAAGTTGATAGGTATTGATATTACTCAAAATTGTACTATTACATGATTTATTAATATTTTAGATTGATTAAACCGAAAGAACAAATCTATTCCTTGAAAAATTAATCTACACATGAACATTTCTAAAGTTGTTATTTTGGGTCTTGGTCCTATAAAAAACATAATTAGCAATTATATGGAAAAGTCAATTTAATACCTTGTTACTGAAATAATTTAAATTGAAAACGGATTTGAATAGATTTAGACTATTTTCATTTTTTCCATTATTTTTCAAGTTTCTGAGATATTTAACGACTCCAAAGTGCCCTTTTGCTTCACAAAAACGGAAATCAAACTCGTTGATTATATTTACATTAGCACCTTTCTCAACAAGATATTTAACTACATTCAAGTGGTCACTTTTACACGCTGATCGCAAAGCTTCACCATTACATTCATTTATGTTAATACCATTCTCAAGAAGGTATTTAACAATACCCAGGTATCCATTAGTACATGCTTTTATCAAAGAATCTTGGTTTTTTGCATTGATATCGGCCCCATTTTCAACTAGAAATTTAACGAGTACCAAGTTCCCTTTCTCACTAGCCCACCTCAAAGCAAAATCATTATCTGTATGAACATCAGCTCCGTTTTCAACAAGTAATTTGACAATATCTAGCCTTCCTTTTCTACATACAGTTACTAAAATTGGGTTCTGTCTATTATTATAACACAATCCTCTTTCAACTAGATAATCAACAATATCAAGGTGAGAATTTTTTTGTCCAAATATTTGCCTCCAATGATCTTCAGCTACAAGATCAGCCCCATGCTCTATAAGAAACTTTATTATATCAAAGTGATAATTTCTACACGCAATTCCCAAAGCAAAGTTTTCTCTAGCTTGAACATTTGCACCATTTTCAATAAGACACTTTACTACATCCAAATACCCACTTTTGCAAGCCATTCCTAATGCCCAATCATCATCGGCATGAATGTCAGCTCCTTCTTCAATCAAATATTCAACAATATTCAAGTATCCATTTTCTGAAGCTTCTTTCAAAGCGACTTCATTATTTTCATGAATATCTGCTCCGTTTTCAACTAGATTCTTTACAATATTCAAATATCCATTGAAACAGGCCAATTTTAATGAATATTTTTTGTCACAATGAATGTTTAATTTCATTTTTTCAGGGGGGTTAAAAGTGTTTGAAATATAACTTTTACCAAGAAAGAAAGTATAATTAATTTTGCTTTCTATAGCTCCTCTTGTAACAAGATATTTAATGTATTCTTTCTGGTTGTTCATAATGGCCGTTCTCAAGTGATACTTGTCACACTGATGCATATCTATTCCATTTTCAACAAAGAACTTGATGAATTTTATATTTCCTCTTTTGCAGAATTCAAGAAAAATGGAGTCATGTATATGATCACTTTTCAATCCATTTTTAAAGAATAATTTTAATAGTTCTAGTCCTCCTTCTTCAAACAAATCACATATGTTGTTTGATGAAAAATACCCCATAGATACTTTTTGATGAAAAAGTATTTCAGTTTTTGATACATCAAATTTGAATTTTGGAATGATTTTGTAAGCGTTCAAAAGTTTCTTGACTATATCCGTTTGTTTATATGACAATGCAAGTCTAAAACAAATACCCCGATTTGTATTGATGTCTATAGTAGGTATAATGTAATTTCTTATTTCTTTTTGTTTTGGTGTTGGTCTCTGAATTTCATCTTTGTGATCTCTCTGTAGAATAACAGCTTGAAATCTTTCTTTTGAAATTTCAACAAAAAGGTTTAGTAAATACTCTACAATCTTTATGCATCCTTTTTCAATAGATATTTGGAAAAGATAGTGAGTTATCTCTGGATTTGGTTTGGTATTCCATAGCAAAATATTTAGAACTAACGCCTGATCCTCGTATAGGTTGGGATAACTAATGAAATCATTGTTTTGAATATCAAAAACCTTCTCTTTTCCAAATTTATGAATCAGAAAATTAGTACGAACGGAAACTATTTTAGAAATTTCATAAAAATTTCGGGAAACTAAGTGAACTTCAGGGTTTTTAGACAAGATGAATATTTGGGATAAAATGACATAACTTGAGGTTGTGTTCATTCTTTCTAAAAGCGTCAATTTGTAGTTGGATTTAATGATTTGATGGGATAATATAGAGGAATATTGAAATGAAATAAGAGTTTGAGTTGTGTTTCTATTTTGTGGATTAGTTTGATTCTCAAGGTTGTAAAATTCCGCAGTCAAATTTCAAATTCTTGATAGATTTTTAACTATAAGGGGAAATGTGTTTTTTCATAATTTGTAGTGGAATGTGGCTGTTTATAAGAGTTTGACATTTCAAAGTAAAAAGGTTGAAGAATATCAAGATGAAAAAATGATATTTTCTATTCATATTTAGTTCAAAATCCAAACTATAAAATCACCAATAGTATTTAAAAGTCTGTTAAAAGTTTTGAAAAACAGCCAATTATAAAATAACACTAATAGACTTTTCCAATAAATCAGGTAAATGTAGAAAAACTCCAAGTGGAAATATTTTAGACATTCATTAATTTGACTTCGAAAATACTGTCTTTTCAACTTGTAAAAAGTATCACCTGTTAACTAAAAACTTGAAAATGTTTTAATGTTTTCTTTATTTTCAAAGATTATTTGGTATTAGCGTATCTGGTAATCATACAGGGCAGATATGTTTTGGGTAGGCTACAACTGGGTTGTTATCCTTGATAGTTATTGTTGCAGATCCATCAGATTGAACTTTTCCAACGTGGTCTCCATTCAAGTAGTTTACAAGAATATACCCTTCTTTTCCGGAGTATGAGCCTTTAGGAACGGTTACACTTTTGCTGTTTTCGAATGGGGCGTTTGAAATTGATATTGTGAGTGGGTTCTTGAAGAATGTTAAAGTGGAATTATCTGTTTGTATGTTTTGCATAAGAGTGTCAAAGAAGGAAGGGTAGTTGGATTTCAACATTTTTCTTAATTTGTTGAGTTTTGAAACGAATTGATATACTGAAGATGTTTTATCGTATCCGGAACCTCCCCATAGTGGGTCGCGGTTCCATGGATCACCAGCACCATATTGTTTTTCGGGATGTCCATTAAATCCTTGTTCAGTTCCATAGTACAGGATTGGGATTCCATCAGCAGTCATGAGGAATGTTAATGCGTTATTGATTCTGGTTGGGTCCGTAGTGTAGTTTAAGAATCTTGGTTGGTCATGGTTGTCAAGGAAGTTTCCAAGAACAAGAGTATCTCTGAAATGTTCTCTATTAGTATCGATTTGTTGTGTCAAGTTGTACATTGGAGCTCTGTCTTTATCTCTGAAAACTTTGCCTAATGCATCCCATAATGGGAAGTTAAGAACGGAGTCGGCAACGTCTTGCCATGGTCCTGTATTAATTGCATCTGTGTCAGCAACTTCTCCAATAGCGAAAACACCTGCTTGTTTAACAAATTCAGGCCAGAATGATGGTCTGATATGACGGAAAGTATCAATTCGAACTGAATCAAAATTGAATTCTTCAACCAAACCATGAATCCAATTGTTCAATGCATCAACAACTTCTGGATTCTCGGTATTTAAATCTGGAAGCCATGAATCTGCCCCTCCCAAACAACACTGTTGAACTTCTGTTGCATTTGTATAGTCATTGATTAAACAGAAGTTGTGATAATCTTCAGTTTTGTTGAATGGGTAGTACCAATCATACCCAGTTGGGAAGATTGCAAGATCTTTAACTGTGTTGTTATATGGACCCATATGGTTAGCTACAATATCAACCATTACATAAATGTCGCGTTTGTGGCATTCATCAACCAAATCTTTGATATCTTGACGGGTACCAAAATGTGGATTTACACCATATATGTCTTGTTGCCAGTATCCATGCCATCCTACTCCCCAAACAGTTTCATACTCTACAGGAGCAGTGATAGGGGAGATCCAAATTGCATCAAAACCCATATCTTGGATGTAATCAAGACGAGAAATGAGTCCATTGTAAGTTCCTCCACAATAATGTCTGATATCGTATTCAGGTGCCAAAGGTGATGTGCATTTTGAAGGGTCAATGTTGTTGGGAGATTGGGCAAAACGGTCGGTGAGAAGTTGGTAAATGGATCTGCTTTTCCATTGGTCAGTGGAACTTGCAGAGGCTATTGAAGCAAGTAGAAACAAGTTCGAAAGTAAGCGCATAATAATAAACTTTTTTCCAAAGAAGAAAAATCAAATGGAATTGTTTTGAACTGAACGTACTTTTCATGGTATTTATATATGCGGAAGGTTTTGTTTTTGATTAAAAATGTCACTAGAGCAAAACTTGGATGATGATACAATTCTGGGCAAAACTTGGAAGTTGTAGTACAATTCTGAAGAAAGGTTGTGGAATGGTGTACAATTGTGAACACAAGAGTATAGAATTTAAAGTGTTGGTTTAAAAGTTTTGTGTTTTCAAATAAGGAAAATAGTATATATCCTAATAAAGCTTTTTTTTTCTGTATAACAAAAAAGAAAAAAGATTGTATGATTAAAAAAAAAAAGAGGTCCAATAAGAAGAGAAATTGGAAAAAAAGAATAAAATCCTTTTTGATTTCATAATGTTGGATTGTTTACAAGTTTTTGGTATTGGGTTTATCCCACTTGGTTTTACTGCTCTATCCTGTTTCTTAGCTTATTACATTTACTTCAAAACTTTTATCTTTGAACAGGTAAAGTTCCCTTCTGCCAAGATCAATCTTTCAATCCCATCTGAATGCCAACCAGATTGGAAACAAGATAAATTCGTCAATTCATCTTCTATATCCGATAACAATGATAAATCCAATATCATTTGTTATGATCCCGCAACTGGAAAATTACTCGGTATTGAAAAAGCTAGTTCGGAACAACAAGTGAACGAAGCCGCTTACGCTGCTAAACAGGCACAGATCAAATGGTCACAAACATCTTTTGCTCAACGAAGACAAGTTCTAAGAACGCTTTGTGATTACATCATTGAAAACCAGTCGCAGATATGTATGGTTGCTTGCAGAGAATCTGGAAAGACTATGGTTGATGCTATGCTTGGTGAAGTTCTTACGACAATGGCGAAATTGAGATGGACTATTGATAACGGAGAGAAAGTTTTGAAACCAAGTAGGAGAAGTCCAGGAACACTTATGATGTACAAGCAGGCAATGGTTGTTTATCAACCACGGGGTGTTGTTGGGTCAATTGTCAGTTGGAACTATCCTTTCCATAACAGTATTGGACCTGTAATATCTGCAATTTTTGCAGGTAATGGTATTGTTGTAAAGACTAGTGAATATGCGGCTTTCAGCAGAAAATATTTTCAAGATATGGTTCGTGCAGCATTAGAGGCACATGGACATTCAGGAGATCTTGTTCAGTATGTTACAGGATTTGCAGATACTGGCAAAGCATTGGTAGAATGTCCATTGATTTCTCACATCACATTTATTGGGTCAGCAAATGTTGGTAAAAAGATTATGGAATCAGCATCAAAATTATTGACTCCAGTAACTTTGGAACTTGGTGGAAAAGATTGTGCAATAGTTCTTACTGATGCAGATATGTCCCAATGCAATTCGGTTTTGATGCGAGGTGTATTCCAAAATGCTGGACAGAATTGTATAGGAATCGAACGAATTCTTATGCATGCAGACTTGTATGACAATTTTGTTAAAGAAATGACAACAAGAATATCAAACTTAAGATTAGGTTCAAGTCTTGAACAACAAAACGGTGTTGATATGGGTGCAATGACAATGGGAAACAATTTCGGATTTTTACAATCGCTTATTGATGATGCCGTATCAAAAGGTGCTAGACTTGTTGTTGGAGGAAAACCTTTCTCCCATCCAAAATATCCAAATGGTCAATACTTTGAACCCACACTTCTTGTTGATGTTACAACAGATATGAAAATCACTGTGAATGAAGTTTTTGGTCCAATAATGACCGTAATGAAAATCAATTCGGCTGCTGATGCTATACGTGTTGCCAACTCTTCACCATTTGGATTGGGTGCTTCTGTATTTACTTCGGATATTGTTCTTGGTAGACAAGTTTCTATGGCATTGAATTGTGGAATGGTTAATTTCAATGATTTTGCTGTAAATTACTTGTGTCAATCACTACCATTTGGTGGTGTTGGAATATCAGGATTTGGTAGATTTGCAGGTGAAGAAGGATTACGTGCTATGACTGCAGAAAAATCTTATACTGAAGATTTGTTCACTGCCATAAAAACCAAAATTCCAGGAACTGTTGATTACCCTATAAAAGATGCTGATAAAGCATTAAAGTTTACACAAAGTATTACTGAATTTGCATTCGGATCAAACTTCCAAACTAAAGCTATGGCTGCTATGAATTTGGGTAAATTATCATAAATCCTTTATTTTATTCTGATTTACACAATAAATTTCAATTTACTTTGTTCTATCCCCATGACGAACCCCCTCCCCCACCTGACCATCCACCACCAACACTTTCACTTCCTGTTAAAGACGATCCCCATCCAGCATTACTTGGTGTTTCTGGTATGTTACTTGGTGCTGGTGTTGGCACTCCAGGAGTTTGAGGAACATCCATACGTCCACCAAACCCTGATCCTTTATTCCCACTGCCAGATCCCCATGAATCATTGTTCCCTGTACCTGCAGGTTCAGTAGATGACCATGCAGTATCACCTGTTTTACTTGAACTGTTCCATGCGACTCCTGGAGTTTGCGGCATAGACCCTGACCCAATACTTGTATTATCTCCACCCCATGCTGGTGTTGAACTTGATACTCCACTTCCTCCCCACGATGCACCACCACTTCCTCCACTAGAATTCCATGCTGGTGATCCCGACACTCCTGAATTGTTTCCCCAAGATCCACCAAACGGTGTTCCTGGTTGGAAATTTGGTGTGTTAGCTCCGGGGAATGGGGAGGATCCAGTGGATCCACGTCCGCCACTATTATTTCGGTTATATCCATTATCACCAAACGAGCTTGCGGGGACTACACGGCCATCGTTCATTTTGATATTCAGTTTATCACGTTCTACATTGATCATTTTTGCGGATGTATATAGTTCGACTTTTGCCATAGTTGCAGTTGAATTCTTTACTACACCCATATATCCCTTAAATGGACCCCTTGTGATCAGTACTGTTTTGCCAAGTAGTTGATCTCTGCCACGAATTACTGGTTGTGGTCGTTGGCGTTGGCGTTGCATTTGTGGTTGTTTTCTGGATCCAAATGGAGTTAAATTATCTTTTTGTGGTGCACTTCCAGCCAAATTTCTTACTCGTGATACAAATATCCCACCGTTTTCTACAACATTTTCTGATCGAACAAATGCAACGAATCTGTTTAGTTGGATTATTACTCCAGATCTATTTGATCCATTGGTTTCTCTTACTACATCATTAACTTTTATTTCGTTTCCTCCTACATCTATTGCCACATTAAATTTGGGGTTGCCGCGTGTTGGTGCAGCCTCATAAGATTTTATTGTGCTGACGTCGCCATTTTGATCCAATACTTTGTAAAGACCTTTTTCCATAGCTAGAACTATTGCTACTGTGCGACCTCCATCCAAGGTAACCAAATCATTCTTTTCAAATGTGCTGTTTTGGACTGATACGGAAACTTCTTTAGATTGTTGCAAATCTCTAGCAAAGACTTTAATTTCGGTCATTGAGAGGTCAGATATCAAGGTAACAATGATTCCACTGATAGCTACAACAGTTCCTGTCATTCCAGCATGTTTACCACGGAGGACTTTGACATGGTCACCTTCTCTAAAAAGTTTGGATAATTGTCTTGATCTAAAACTCATAACAGTTTGCCTAATATTTCTTTGGGTTTTGTTTTTTTCTTGATCGAGATTTATTTTTACTTTATATATTCCATCGCTTTCAAGTGTTACTACTGTTCCTGAAACACCAATTAAATCTCCTTCTATGACTTTTACTTTATCTCCAAGATTGAAACTTGCCGAGTTTTTGTCATTATCATCACGATTTTCTAGAGCTGAAGCGGCAGCAGCAGCCATTGCGGCTTCTGTAAGAGCTTCAGAATCACCAGCAGAAAATAATGTGATTTCTTCAAGTGTGGGGTTAACTTTATCGGTTTGGAGACTGACCAATTTGAATTCTTTTTCCAAGTAACCCTTATTAAAGATTTCGTTGTTCCAATGGAATGTATCGGCACCTCTAGGGATTACTTGTTTACTACTATCGATTCTTTCAGCTTCTCTTGGATCGAACAATCTTTGTGGAGGTCTGTTTTGTGAGGAATTTGGTTTACGTT
>MBFT01000912.1:0-10720 GCA_003086725.1 Furculomyces boomerangus | reverse complement strand
GGCCGAGCGGTCTAAGGCGCCGCACTCAAGTTGCGGTCTCGCAAGAGGCGTGGGTTCGAATCCCACAGATACCAATTTTTTTTCTTCGTTTCACAATTTCTTGATATTTTTGTAATAGTTGATCAGTATCAAGAACAAAGTTTTTCTTTTCAAAAACCTTTTTTTTAGCAGTAAATTCTCACATTCAACCTCAACAAACAAACATTTTCAGTACTATGTCTGACTCAAAGGATAGTACACGTAGTAGGAAGTTATCGGAAACTGGTCCAGAAAAAAACAATGAAAAATTACTATCTTTCTTCCACAAAGTAGACTTTATTGGACTAGCCAATCAAATTTAGATCAATTTTAGTCAACGGGAAAGTGATCCCAGTATGAAAGTTGACAAGTATGAGGAAGCGAAAGCGAGACCCAAGGAACTTGCAAGTAGAAATAACTCAACGTGGATTCGAATCCGAAAAAAAAATTTCAACTTGATGCAAATAACGTAATTGACCCAAATCAAAAAATGGATGAAAAGTCGATAGAAATCTCAAAAAACAGTTGCAAAGTAAACAAAAAACAAAGGAGTCAAATCAGACTAAAGTTAAAAATTCTGATCACAAACATGTTGAGCCCCTGTACATCAAGCTCCAGAAAAAAAATGTCGTTCACAGAATTGCTCAAAAAACCTGTTAGAGGTTTAGAAGTTAAGAAAACTAAAAATGAGACTGCTATGCCAGCCCCAATAAGTGATATCCAAAAAATAATTGGTGAACCCAAAAAAATAACAAAAAGACACAAAAAAATCGTGAGTCTGGATTCTGAGCTAGAAGATGGGAAATTCAAATGGATTATGATGATCAAGTAAATACCATTGTAGATGATAATGGTGAATGGGGTGACAATGAAATAAACACCCAAGATGTGGGATATTGAGAAAATGACTTTACTAAAAGACATGGTATAGAAGAATTCAATAAGCCAATAAACAATTGACTCCTTGAAGCCGCACGTAAAGTTGAGAAACCAAAAGTAAGTAATGATCAAGTAATACTCGATGTAGAACAAAAAAAGTCAAAAATGTGACATCAAGTCAGCGTTGATGAATTTGGTTCATACAATTCCAGATGAAGGTATTGATAACGACATCATCTCAGAACTGACGAGTGTCATTAATATTGCCAAAGACAAAGTATTGGCATTTATTGAGGTAATATCAACTAAAGATACTTCTGATAAAGAAACAATGACTACTAGAATAAGAGATATAAATAAACCAAATAATGAAAACAACCAAAAGAAAGTATCATTTGCTGATACCATCAAAAGGAACATTAAGATGGGTGATAACAAAAAGATATCACAAAAAACAGTGCCCAGGAAGCCAATAGTGTTTACTGAAGACCAGATGCTTAAAGTGATCAATTGACAGTCTCCATTTGAGTCAACAAATACAGATTAGTGTATTTTGAAGGAATACAAAGATGTAGAGTCGCTTGAGTAAAACAACTGCTACTATAATCAGGAATCAAGCCATACCATCTTGGAAATGTAGATTGGGTTACTGATACAAAGTAGGAGATTTTTATCAATAAAAAAGCAGCTTCACAGCTTGTAAAACATATGGATACCATAAAAGGGATTACATACGACAGTATATACAACCCAATAGCAGCAAAAAAAGGAGAACACAGTGGATTGGATCAGTTGGAGGCCAGATTGAAATGGCAGACATCGGATGCAAACAGGAACAAGCCAGCACAACAAATGGCCAGATTGATTACTAAGATGACCGAAATAAATATTGATGGGTTCAGTGACATGTTTTTATACATTCATCAACCCAAAACAGCTGAAATACAAATGGATGCCACTGGAGCTAACTCTATCAGTTACTTGTTATGTTGATACGTAAAAAAGTAGTCCCTGGAACGCCCTGGTTCCAGAAGACTACGAGTATCATAAAATTCAACTCCAGGATGAACTTTACAGGGAGAAATGTTGGTGATGCCAATAATACCAACACAGGGGCAGGCCAATAAGATAAATTGATTATCCGGAATGCTCCAGAACTAAAAGCAAAGACTATTAGTGATGCCGTATTGATGCATAACCAGCTAAAGTGAGATGCATTCAAGGTCAGTAAAGTCGAACAAAGAGATGCAAACTGGCATCACGAAATGCAATTTCCAGGCTCAAATAACAATATAATTAGAAAAAAAAGATAAAAAAAACTTGCTAAACGTACTTAAAGTAATAATACGTATAGATAAACACAAAAACGAAAGAAAAAAAGTAGTTCCAAAGGTGGTGTCTAATACTGATGACCTTCTAGTGATGACCTATAATATCAAAAACATCAAAGAAGAACTAAATGAGTACCTCAGTCAGAAAAACCCAAGCATAATAGCTTTGCAAGAAACTTGGTTGACTGAAAAGTCAAATAGATGGTATATACCGGGATACACTTGTGTTGAAGGCAAATCTAGCATAAACAAAGAAGGAACGGAGTTATTGATTGAAGTAAGGAGCAATTACGAACTAAGTATAACCGAATTAAAAAATAATATACAATGGATGGCGTCCAAAGTGTATGGAGCCTTTGTAAACGGCAGAAAGTTTAAAATTATAGTTATTAACGTACATCTACCACAAGTATTAGTGCGTAGGAAAAATAAAAAAGAAGAAATAACAAAGTAAATTCAAAATGAACATGCCAAAAACTAGGATGTTAAAATATTAGTATTAGGAAACTTTTACTCAAATACAATACAAACAAATACACATATGAAACTAGCCGGAGTAGGTTTATCAAGAGTCTCAGTGATAAATTCAACAGGATCCAGGGTACACAGAGGAAAGATAGGAAGGATGGTAGACCACATCTACCATCGCGGATTCCAACAAAATCCTGACTCAGGAAAAGTGCACAAATACCTGTATATGAGTGACCATTTTCCAATATTGGCAAATTGGAAATTGGGTGCATTACAAATGCAAATATAAAAACCAAAAATCGTACCGAAAATTGTACAACAAAAAGCAAATGAATTCAAATCACATAATCAATTTGCAATTCTTGATGATACCAATGTAGATGGTGACTTCCTAGTGGAAGGCCTAATAAGGACAACCCTAGGTGCCGCCCAAAACCTGGATGCTATGCCAAATGTAAAAATAAGTTGTGGTAAAGTACTGTCAAAAAGTACATTAAAAACAATAAAAAAGATAAGATAGGTATACAAATACGTAATCAAGGGTATATTTAAGGTTGAGGAATATACCAAAGCCAAACAAAAGGCCAAGAAGATGATTAATAAAAACCGATCTGATACGTAGAAGAAGAACATCGAAAATCTGATCCAGCAACACATGGATTGCAACCCCAAGTCAGTATGGCGCTGGATCAAGGCCAGAACAGGGAGATCAATGGCTGCAGTAGCAGATGGACCAATAATCAACAAAAACAAAGTGCTAGTGACTGATACGGAACAAAAAGCATCAGTATTGACTGAAAACTTTGAAAAACTTGCTGAGACACTACTGGGAATAGTAGGAATACCAAAAAGTGGGAAAAGCTAGGTATCAACATTAGAGATGTTTTTTTAAAGTGCAACAATACGTTAACATCAAAGGACATTACAGATGCCCTAAAAAAAACTACAAACAACAAATCACTTGGTATCGAAATGATACCTAGAAAATTTGGAAGCTGGTTTAAGACAAAACTAAACCAACATTATATCTTGTCAAAATGCTTTTTAAAGCAATAAAAACAATATGGAATACTGGAAATATACCAAATATACCAAATATATCAAATATGCTGACAACCGGTATTTTAGTACCAATTCCAAAGAAGGGGAATTTGAAAATCCCTGACAACTAAAGAGGGATATCATTAATTCCAACACTGGTTAAAGTAGTTGCAAGAGTTGCAGCTACTAAATTATCTGAACTTGGCAAGAAATATCACATTCTTGTGAGGGACCAAGCTGGGTTTAGGACAAGAGAAGATTGTGTAGCTCAGACTACCACGCTGTATGAACTAGAAAACAGAAGAATGATACTTGGAAAGCCAACTTGGATTGAATCTATTGATTTTGCAAAAGCATACGATAAAGTACCACACCAAGCAATGTTACACAAATTAAATATCAATGGAATAGGTGGTAAATTATACAAAATTATCTGTGGGTTGTATGAAAACCCTAAAATAACAGTAAGGGTAGGTTCAACAACCTCACCCACTGTTGATTGCCATTGTGGGGTACGCCAAGGTTGCCGAGCATCTCCAATGTTGTTTAATATCTTTATTGACGACATTTTTAAGAAGACGACTGGAGTTTGGGTACCAGGAATATCAACAAATGTTAGAGGCCTACTATTTGCAGATGATACATTAGTATTGGGTGAAACATCTGATGAACTACAAAAAGCATTTGATTGCTTAACAAAGTGGGCAAAAACATGGGAAATGGAGGTGAATCCCTCCAATGTGAAGTAATGGCTGTTTACACCAGTGTTCAAGCCAACTATACTATAAAGGGGAAACCCGTGAAAATGGTTGACAAGTACAACTACCTTGGGATAATATTTAACAAGAAGATGAACTTGGATGATATTATTGTAAACAACAAAAACAAAGTGATGGCAGCTACTAGAGTTGGATATTGGTTTCTGATACAGAAAAATATCGATGGCAATTAGATCACAGCTTGTGCGCTCTGTGCTGATGCCAATTGGTAGCTATGGCTGCAAACTCTTTGGAATGAACAAAGAGCAATGCAGACCAATACAGATAACATTGGATGTATCTATCAGGGCGGTATTACGTGCTAGTAGATACATATCAATGAAGAGACTACGAAAAGAAATGAGAATGACCACTATCCATCACAGAGCATGCCTTGCGCGTTGGAGGGCTCATCAAAAATGGAAAAACTCAATAACTTGGATCAGTGATCTAATTGAAATACCGACGCATACACAGAAACAAACATGGGTAAGTGAAACCACCAGATGAATAAAGGTGGTTGCCAAGGGGAATACCAAAACACACGTAATCAATATGTTGACAGAAAAAGCCAAAAACAAGGAAAACTCAAAAATTGAACAGTGAGCAAAGGAAAGAAACATTGGTGATAGATGCGACTGGTTGAACATGGAATTTGTGTTCCGAAATCAACAGGCTGGACTTAGGATAATAGGAAAAATGATAAGTGAAGCATTCTGGACTACTGAACGAATAAAAAAATGTAAAATGACCAACGAAATTACATATAGATTTGCCCAATGTGTATTGAGCCAATACCAGAGACAGTTGATAATTTATTATTAGATTGCAAAAAATGGAAAAATCAAAGGGTGGAAACCATTGGAAAACATGTTTCTATGTTATGCAACTTTGGCTCAACAGGATTAGATCCTTAATGACCACATTCTAAATGTATTGGTTGGCAAACTCCTGGGGGGAGCTTAAACCTTCAGTTTTTCAACTTCATGCAAGCAGGGATTTTTATGTGCCAATATGACGTTGGACACAGCGTCATATTTGACTCGTGTAGTTGCACCCAGAGCCAGTATCATTAATGATATTGTAGCTCAACATGCCCTTTTGAACAAACGCCCAATGATGGATAGGAAGCCTCTAGCAACTCTCTCTTTCTTCCAATAATTCTTGACTTTATTGGACTGTCCAATCAAATTCGAGATTCAATTTTTTTAAACCTTATTTTTTTAAATATATACATTCTATATGTTGCACCACAAGCTAGTATTATTGATTATAATATATTTCAAATGTCCTCTTGAACCAACGCTCAGTGAAGGATAGGAAGTCTCTAGTGAGGCGGAGTAGGATAAAGTGATGGGTCACTGAGGCGATTGTTGGAACATTTTTAATTAGTTTTTAACTTTTTGTTTATTGACTTTGTTTGGCTATTGGGATTGGCAAACCGACTTACGAGCCAAAAAAAAAAGTTAATAATCAAGAAGCTAATTGAATCTTTTTATCAATATTTGATACCATTTAAACCTGTTACGTGGAAAAAGGTGAAAAGTAAAAAATTTCACTTTTTCCCCTTGCAAAAAGCATAGCTCAAATACAGAATCTATTGGTGAATTGAGAAAATGATAAATCAGTTAATCGTCGAATCAAAATGTCAATTAATTTTGGCCCTAGTTTTTATTGGTTTAATTTTAGTACGTTTCATATAAAATTGTGGAGTAAATTCGAAAATAAAGCGACTCTTCTCTGGGAAATAAATAGAATAAGGAATTAGCTAGTACAGATTACCAACCTGGTGATACAAGATACCAAAATAGCTTAACTGTTCAAACACATTCTATTGCTTTATTTTGATAAAAATACATACAAACCTAAAACATAACAATCACCTCAACAACCAATAGTCAGTGTGTCCGAGCGGTTAAGGAGATAGACTTGAAATCTATTGGGCTATGCCCGCGCAGGTTCAAATCCTGCCGCTGACGTATGGGGACTTAGCTCAGCTGGGAGAGCGTGCGACTGAAGATCGTACGGTCCCGAGTTCAATCCTCGGAGTCCCCATTTAGGTATCTTGGCCGAGCGGTCTAAGGCGCCGCACTCAAGTTGCGGTCTCGCAAGAGGCGTGGGTTCGAATCCCACAGATACCAATTTTTTTTCTTCGTTTCACAATTTCTTGATATTTTTGTAATAGTTGACCAGTATCAAGAACAAAGTTTTTCTTTTCAAAAACCTTTTTTTTAGCAATAAATTCTCACATTCAACCTCAACAAACAAACATTTTCAGTACTATGTCTGACTCAAAGGATAATACACGTAGTAGGAAGTTATCGGACACTGGTCCTGAAAAAAACAGGAAGAAAACGATGAAAAATTAAATGTCCACAAGTAAAACAAGAAAATATCACAAAAAATACAAAAGTTACAGTCAAAGATTCAAACAAAAACAACTTAGATAGTTTAAGTGGTGCAGGATTCACACTTGATATCAAAAATAATCTCTAGTTTGACTCTTGTTGAGATCTCTCTAGCCCGGATAGCTCAATGTAGAGCGTTAGGCTTTAAAAAAAATTTGGTATCGATATGATGCCAAGCAAAGTGTGGTAGTTGGTAATGGATAAACCCAAACCAACATCCCACTTAGCTATAGTACTAAACAAAGCATCCAGTACATTTGGGACTCCGGTAATGTACCGCAGATGCTAACTACTAGCACTGTGGTTCCAATACCAAAGAAGGGGGACATGCAGGACCCCAACAACTACAGAGGAATCTCACTAATACCAAATTTAGTAAAGATTGTAGCCAAGATTGTAGCCATGCGACTCAGCAAACTTGACAGCAAGTATCACATACTTGTTATTGAACAAGCTGGGTTCCGCAACAGAGAAGAATGTGTGGCACAGGCCACAGCACTACACGAGATAGTGCGACGCAGGAAGCTCATTGGAAAGCCAACATGGATTGGTTTTGTAGACTTTTCCAAGGCTTATGACAAGGTTCCCCACCAAGCATTGATGTATAAACTCAAGGCTAATGGGGTGGATGGGAAACTACTTAGGGCGATACAGGGACTTTACCAGGCCTCAAAGATGGTTGTCAGGGTGGGACCAACAATCTCACCAGTTGTCAACTATGACTGTGGCGTGCGGCAGGGATGTCCGGCGTCACCATTACTATTTGATATCTATATCAATGATATCTTTGAAAACATAAAGGGTGTACACGTGCCAGGACTAGGCTCAAGCATCCCAGGACTGCTATTTGCCGATGATGCGGTGATACTAGCAGAGAGTGCAGAGGAACTTAGTACCTCATTCATGGCACTATCAGAATAATCCCAGAAATGGGAAATGGATGTCAACGCATCCAAATGTGGAGTGATGGCTGTCAATACAGATGACACTGCCGCATTTCAGATACTTGGCAGGCAGGTACCAATGGTGGATACATACCAATACCTTGGCCTGATGTTCAACAAAAAATGGAACTCAAGGAGTACCATCCAAAACAACAAAACTAAGATAATAAAGGCTATATTTGGTACGTCCTGGTTCCTGGTGAACAGGAGCATACCGATAGCTATCAGATCACAGTTTGTACGTTCTGTAGTGATGCCCATCGGCTACTACGGATGTGAACTGTACGGGATGAGTAAAGATAGGTGCAGATCGATACAGATGGCCGTTGATGTTGCCATCAGGATGGTGATGCGTGCCAGCAAACACATTGCAATGGCAAGGCTAAGGAAAGAGCTCGGATTTCAAACCATCTTCCAGAGAGGATGCATGGCAAGACTCAGAGCCTTCAGAAAATGGAAAACCAGTGCCATATGGATAGCAGACCTCACCCAATGTCCGATACCTTCAAGGAAGAAGACATGGGTGAGTGGTACTACCAGCTGGTTGAAGAGATGGGTTAAGGCTAATACGATCAAACAAATGATCGATACCCCAAAGTCACGTGCTCAGAGCAAAGAGAACAATGTGATTGAGCAATGGGCAAAGAACCGGGATATCGGTGACAGGTGTGACTGGCCAAATGTTGAACTGGTGTTTAGGGAACACCAAGCAGGCCTACAGATGATAGGTAAAATGCGATCTGGAGCATTTTGGACAACCCAACGGATGTCCAACTGCTTTATGATCAATGAAAAATACAAAAACACATGCCCAATGTGTAATGCACCAGTACCAGAGTCTATTGACCATCTGATACTGGATTTCACTAGATGGGATAGTGTTCGTTCAAGAACCATTCAAAAATACTTTCCATATTCTGATATAACATACAATTATAAGTTTCAGCCTTCGCTCATCCAAACTAGGAATAGTTTGGTGGGCAAACTCCTTGGGGGGGAGTACCAAGTCCCAGTGTCAAAACTTTTAGTGTCAAATGACATGATGCCAATCAATATGTTTCTGGATAAGGCATCATTTTTGATTGGTATCGTTGCCACTCGAGCTAGTATCATAGATGATAGCATAGCTCAACATGCCCTCTTGAACCAACGCCCAGTGATGGGTAGAAAGCCTCTAGTGAGGCGGAGTGGGGTGAGTGATGGGTCACCGAGGTGATTTTTGGGACATTTTTAATTGGTATTTAACTTTTTATTTATTGACTTTTTATGACTATTGGTAATCAATAAACTGACTTGTGAGTAGAAAATAACTATCCTGGCTATTTTATATATTTTTTAAATATTTCAAGGAAATGTTTTTCTTTCAAATAGGTAAATATTCAATATTTCTACTATTTTTTGAATTATTTTATCCAATTTCTAGTTAAATAATCAAAGGAATTGTGATTTAATTTAACAAACTTTTATTTTTTCATTATTTCACTTAAATTCATATTTCATATCAGTTTTCGGTTTTCACAATATCACTTTTTTGTTTCTAACTCTTTGCTCAACAAGATAAATGTCGCCTTTATTTTCAACAAGCTATAAATAAAAAAACAACAGAAAGGATCAGTATTGACACTTTTTATTCAAATTTGTGAACTTCAACAGCAAACAGATACTTTCTCTGTTCTATAATTATTGACAAAATTCAAAACCCGTTTGAATTAACGTCAACGATTTATCAAAATTTTAGATTTCAATTTCTTAGTGCTCCCAATAAGGCTGAGGTTTTAATGGTACAATTTTCTGTTAATATATATTAGATTAGGTGATAGATCAGACACTTGCAATACAATGTGTTTTCTCTTCTATTTTCCTTAATTTTTCTATTTTTTTTATTAATAATGCTTGACAGAAAGCTGTTTTTATTTTCTAATAAAAAATAGAGAATAATATATCTTTGTCAGTAGTTCAATAATTACACTTGTAAAATTAATCTTTTAATTGATCAACAATACCTTTAGTTTATTTTTTATTTTGCAAATGGTCTTAAAGAATGAAATGACTTTTCGAAAATTAAAGTAGATAATAAAATTCAAAGGAAATAAACATTTGGTCTATCCTAGGTCCTCCCTCGTCTGCAGTATTTATCCTAGCAAGGACTACAAGCTAAACTTTGTGATATTTCTCATTACCCTTCAGTGGCCATGTTAAAGTTATAACATACGAGACTATGAGGAATAGCTCCGTTATCCTCAACAAATAAACAAATTTATCCAATTACTTCTATATCAAAAATTTTCTCCAATTAAAAACAAAATAAAAAAAATTTCTAGCAAATCAGAAAATATCTGTTCTAATTTGAAAAAGTCAACATCCTGAATTATTGTTATTTCCTATTTATTTTAATGAGGGGGTTTTTTTTTTGTTAGATGGAATTTTTTTAAAAAGGGATTATTTGATGTTATTTATCTATTGGGGGGGTATCTCAGTTACTCTTTATGTCCATAGAGGGTTCATAAATCAAAAAATACAAGAAACTGAGAATGGCCAATCAACAGCTATTTAAATAAAAGCAAACCTATCAAATAATTGAAACTTTTTAACAAGTTTAAACCAATGAAAAGATTGTATAAAATTGGTATCTTGTTTTTGTTGAAGAAAAAAAGTAATTTTTGTCAATCAATCCGGAAACTGGGAGTGGTTGTTTTACAGAATTATTGTTCTAATAAAAGATGAAAAAATTCTAATTTTAGATTTTAGATTACATAAAATTTAGTATTATTGGCTTAAAAACAACAGTCTTATGAATTGTTTATCCAAAAATAGGATTTATAAATACAAACTAATTAATTTATGTTTTGGATAACAAGTAATTTCATTAG
>MBFT01000905.1:0-15444 GCA_003086725.1 Furculomyces boomerangus | reverse complement strand
GTGTAAATATTCAAGTTTGTTTATCAAAATATCACATTTGTAAATAATAATAAAATAAATTCTTTACAGATTAGATTGTAAATCGGGAATTATATCTCTGTTCTTCCATGTTGATGTGTTTACTGTTCTCATACGATCTGGAGTTGGATGCATTACTTTGAGAATTGGGAAGTCCCAAGTATCTGCATTGGTTGTTCCAATTGATGCCCATAAAGATGAATCAATTTGGTTGACTGCACTTGTTGGATTATAAATCTGTGATCTTTCAATAATAGCTTCAAATGATGCTGGGTTAACAGATTGGTTAGAGTTGTATTTGATGTTACGGATTTCTTCAGGTGTCATAAAAGATTCCTTAATAAGTCTGGCGATTTCACGACCACAACGGAAACATTTGGGCATACCATGACCAGTAAATCCAGCAAGAATGTATTGTCCTTCTAAAGTTTCACCGGAACGTGTAACTACTTCGCCTACATATGGTAATGTATCATCAGAAAATCCCATGATTCCAGTCCATTCTCTAACATTGTATAAATTTTGTGGATCAAGACCAAGATGACTGAATTCTGGCTTTTTAAAATCTTCACGAAGATCCCTAGAAAGATTTGGGTTTACAACAGAATCATCTGCTGTGTCTACCTCTAATGATTTTGAAGAAGTTCTACGGCCACCCAAAATTAGTGCGCCGTTTGGATAATCACGTTGAATAGCATATTCCAAACCGTGACGCAGACTAAGGCCAAATGGGAATAGACGGTTATTGGTATATTCAGCAGCAGGGGAAAGAACTTGAGCACGAACTGGGAAAATGTGTGTGCGGTAGTCTGGCAGAATATGTGAAGCATAAGCGTTGGTTGCATGGACAACCTTGCTAGTATAAATCTTTTCACCAGATTCTGTAGTAACACACCATAAATTGCCATTTTGAACATTACTTGGTAGATTTTGTCTTTCTTCACGAGTTGCTAGAGCAACTTTAGTAACTGGAGTATTGGTATACAAATTCAAGCCAGCATTTATAGCCTGGAATAGCATAAACCAAATCAATTTTGCTGGAAATACTTGACCCCCAGGAATTTTAATACCGCCAAAATTTTCATTTGGACCAAATAAATTTTGTAAATCTTGTCTAGTGTACACTTGTTGACCGCCAATTCCCCATGATCTGGCAGCTTCTAAATTTTTCAATGCATGATCAAAATCAGCTTGAGTTGAATAAACTTGCAAATTTCCTTCGAATCTAAATTCACAATCGATTTTGTTCTCAATAATGAAGTTTCTAACTTCTAAAGCACCTATTTGTTCCATATATCGGATGGCAGCAACCCTCATTGGTGAATTAAATGCCTCTGTATCTGCTATAAAATCACGATAATTGGCAGGAATCAAATGGCCACCATTACGTCCTGTTGCTCCGCTACAAGCTTCACGGGCTTCAAGCAAAGTAACAAGCTTTCCATCCGATAGTGGTTGGTCCGCTGAGCGTCTGATATTAGATAAACGAGTTCTTGGGTCAACAAGTAAATGGTAAGAAGTGGAAGCACCAGAGAATCCAGATCCAATTATTACAACATCAGAATAGGAAGGAAGTGAATCAGAGTGCTTGTAGTTCTTCAAGGGATTTTCGTCTAGCCAGGCGGATCTAGAGGGATTTTTTGATGGAAGACCAGGATCTCTTTCGAATAAGCCCATTTTAAATGTAAGTGTTCAGCAAAGGTTTTAATATGTAAATAAGCGGAATTGTTTTGGAGTTCCTAAATAGTCCGGGGATTATATCAAGAAGTATAAAGATATTGTGGGAAACTAGGAGTTATGGTCATATTTATACTTTACAGAAAAGTGTCAGGAGTAAAAAAGTTGGAAAAACATCACTAAGAAATGATTTGTATTATGTAAAATAATAATCTGACTCACTAATAAAACTGCCAGAAAATGGTCCGATTTCCATATCATGTTTCAGATTAACAACTACAACAGGGTAAATTTTATTATTGGTGAATAATTTGTTAATTTGATATTATAAATTCAAAAATCAAAAAAACTTTTTATCCAATAGATATACTTTGTCATATAAAATAAAGAACAAATAGTATTTTGAATCAACTATTAATCAATAAAAACACAAACCATTTTTTATCGAATCATTTCTTAAATAGCAAATCAAAAAATAGATGATAGGCCAATAATTTTTAAAAAAAATAGTCGAAAAGAAAATGATTTAACAGATTTAAAAATTAAAGAAAAAATTTGAATATTGCCCAAAACTAAACTGTATACCAGCAACTTTGAAATCCCCCTTTTAACGAACAAAAGATATTCTCATAAGTAAGTATTTTAAATTTTATGCTAGTATACCTCAACTCTAATTAATCAGACGGAACTATAAACGAGAAACATCCCAAAAACAAAAATGAATACACTCAAAACTTGAAAGAAAATACCAAAACAACACAAACTACTCTTTTTTAACATTAAAATTGTGAATCCATAAAAAAGATAGAGATTCATACAGTCTAAAATAGATTCCATATAATCTTGAAATATTCTACGTGCCTATTTGACTTGTGAGATTGCAACTCAAACAAAAGAAATCAACACTATAAAGTCTACCAACCTTTTTGAAAAACCTCACAGTAAATATAGATTTTACTCTACCCAAAATTATTGCTATATATATTTCTCTTAACTTTCCAAAGAAAATTGTATTTCAATCACTTTCTCCAAAACATTTCACATTTGAGAACAACCAGAAAGTATCATCTTCCTTTGTACGCTCAAGCCACTTGACAACTTCATTATACCTCATACCTACTATTTTCTACTTTTCTAGTATTCCAAGCTTTTCTTTTTAATTTCGCCAACTCGTTTTGTTGAATATTCCTTGAATTTTTACTAAAACACCTTTTTATCAATAGGATCTATAGTTAAAAATGAGAAACATCTACAAGGAAGATACTATAACAATCCCAAGTGGTGTAACTGTCGAGTTCAAATCTAGACAGATCAAAGTCACCGGTCCACGTGGATCCTTGTTCCGTGATCTTAGAAATATTGATATGGACATCAAGCGTGTAGGAAAAGACAAGATCCGTATTATCATCTGGCACGGAGCTCGTAAACAAATTGCATGCATCCGTACTGTATGCTCCCACATTCAAAACATGATCACCGGTGTTACCAAAGGTTTCGAATACAAAATGCGTATGGTATATGCGCATTTCCCCATCAATGTTGTTATTAACGACTCCAGCGATTCCGTTGAAATCAGAAACTTCCTTGGTGAGAAATATGTTCGCAAAGTTGATCTTTTGGAAGGTGTAACTATTTCCCAAACTTCCAACGTTAAGGATGAACTTGTTCTTGTTGGAAACAGTGTAGAAAACGTATCTCAGTCTGCTGCCAGTCTTAAACAAGCTACTCTTGTCCGCAACAAAGATATCCGTAAATTCCTTGACGGTATCTATGTCTCATCAAAGAGCACTGTTGTTAAAGATGAATAAATGTTACTCTAGTTCGTTCTCAGCTTCCTTTACACTGAAAAATATGTTTTTTCAAATAAAATCTATTATAAATATTTGTATTTACAAATTCAAAACTATAACTACAAAAAATCATTGATTTCTGATTTGATTTTATCAAAAATTTTTGATTTTTTATCATAATCTCTTTTTACAATGTTTGCTTTACGTTCAAGAATCGCTCCATTCACCTCAAAATTTTTGACCAACTCTCGCCAGTTCTGTATCAAATCGGTTTACGTAGGTAACATTCCATGGGCTACAACTGAAGACGATCTCAGGAAAATATTTGGTGTCTATGGAAAAGTCGATACTATCTACATTCCAAGATCCGAAGATGGGAAAATTAAAGGTTATGGATTCATTCGTTATATTTTTGGCGAACGTCCAGAATCAGGCGAATTCAACAGTACTCATTTTCCAACAGCTGATGAGATCGATGCTTGCACTGAGATAATAAAAAATGTTACAGAAAAAATGAATGGTGTTGATTTTATGGGTAGATCACTTCGTGTTTCATATTCGCAAGTTGGATCAGGATCTGAAAAATTCAAGAATCAAAGACAAGAACCCAGAAACGATCAAAAAACACAGGAGCCAAAAAGCACTGAAGAATAACTTTTAAAAACTATTCTGTAGCATGGTACAAAAGCTTGCACGCTCATAATTATCTTTGATTGATGTAAAATTGGTATTAAGACCTTAAATTTGGATGCTGATATAGTTCTATTTTTTTTTGCGAAATAAATTTATATTGAAACTACAGAAAAACTTGTGGTTGTTGATGTTATTTAGTTTTTGACGATTTTGGCTGGGTTGCCTACAACAAGCACATTTGCAGGAACATCCTTTGTAACTAAAGCACCAAAACCAATAACAGCGTTATCTCCTATAGTAACACCGGGAAGGATGATTGCACCACCTCCAACCCGAACGTTATTTCCTATTTTTATAGGTTTAGAAACCTCAAGCCCAGAATTTCTTGCTGCAGCCTCTAGTGGATGTGAAGCAGTATATATTTGGACATTTGGTCCAAACGTAACATTGTTGCCTATATCAACATGGGCACCATCAAGTATAACACAGTTAGCGTTCATGTAGAAATTCTTTCCAACATGAGTGTTTACGCCATAATCAAAGTGTGCGTTTTTTTCAAGGTATGTTGTATCATCAGAAGTTCCAAGAATTTCTTTTGTTATTGCTATTCTTTTGGTATCGTTGTTTTGAGTTTCTTGCAACTCCGCATTAAGAATTCTTACTTGTTTACGTAATTCAAGTAGCTTTGGGTCTAAAAAAGAACTGAGCTCACCGGCAAACATTATTTCTCTGTCTGTTTTTTCCATTTTTGGTTGGAGATGAAATATTGTTTTTGTGTTGGTAAATAATAAAAAAGATAAAAAAATGTGTTTTGTATAGCTTTATTTTTTCAATTGTTTTAAAAATAAATGATTTGTGTGATTCTTTGGTATAGTAAACATTTGAAATACAAACTATTTACTGTTCATTTTTCCTTGATTTTTCAAATATTTTTAATAAAAACTATTGGATATTCAAACAAAAAAATTCCAATAAAATCAACGAATCTCTTTAAAAAATGTTAAATCAAACCAAACAATCTAAAACAAAAAAAATACTTCTAGATCAAAAATGAATAGCCAATAGACTATTATATCTAGTTTTGATTCAGCGAATAGTATGAAAGAAAATAATCATTTTTCAAAAAAATATTCTAGCAAATAAAATACCAAAACAAAAATACCAACTTGTAAAATTTTTGCTTCCTTTACTCTCTTTTACAATGTTTGCTTTACGTTCAAGAATCGCTCCATTTGCCTCAAAATTTTTGACCAACTCTCGCCAGTTCTGCGTCAAATCCATTTACGTAGGTAACCTCCCATGGGCTACAACTGAAGAAGATCTCAGACAATCTTTCACTGCTTATGGAAATGTCGACTCTGTCGTAATCCCAAAATACGAAGATGGAAAAACTAAAGGATATGGATTTGTCAGTTACATCTATGGTGAACGTCCAGAATCAACTGAACTCAGCACACCTAGCCCCCCAACAGTTGAAGAGATCGATGCTTGTACTAAGATAATAAATAATGCTATAGATAAAATGAACGGTGTTGAGTTTATGGGTAGATCACTTCGTGTTTCACATTCACAAGTTGGAGGAGGATCTGACAAATTCAAAAGAGAAAGACGAGGCACTGGGAATTACCAAGACAGACGTGAACCCAGAAATTATCAAGACAGACGCGAACCCAGAAACTACCAAGATAGACGCGAGCCTAGAAGCTACCAAGAAAGACGTGAACCTAGAAACTATGAAGAATAGGTTTTAACATATTCTATTCAATAACAAACAAAGTCACAAGTACGATATCTCAATTATAATATAGTTTTAGTTTATTACAGACGAGCATTTTATTCTAGTTTTGTTTCCAAAATATCACCATAAATCTGTTTGAATGAATTTGTAAATTGTTTTTCTTTTCTTATAATTTCACTAAACTCTTCAGAATAGTTCTTCAAACAGATAATTATATCAGAAACCAGGTTTTTGATACTATCTGAATATAAATTCGATTGTATTTCTATGAAAATTTCTGGACTTTCTTTGATAAATCCTTCCAAGAAATGTCGTAGAGCCAAGTATGAACAATCAACCAATTCGTTTTTCTTTCCAGTTCCATTCATTGCCATATCTTCAGAGTCTGCTTGAACAGCCAGTTGTGTAATCGTGTTGTATTGCATCATTCCAACTATCCATGTCCAACATGCTTTTATGGCTTCTAGTTTTACAGTCAAATGTGAATCTTTTAACAATGGAACGAAATACAATTCACCTTCCCAATCCAACCAACACATATATATTGCAAGAGAATCTGTTTTGTTATATTTTCCAACGTTGAGGTTGTACAAAATTCTGCCCATTAACTTTATTGCAATCACTCTTTGGCCTGCAACAGTACTTCTCATCAAATGCAAAATCTCTGGAATAGTGTATCCAGCATTATCTGGATCATCTCCATGGTGATGCAATCCCTTGTGTGTAGGAATGTCATCAAGCACGTCCACTATAGTTCCTTCAAAATCAAAACGTAAATGTGCTGTAGGATCATCCATCAATGATGCAGATTTTCCTGTTACTATATCTCTAACTACTCTAGCTGCTCGATCAGATTGTGCTTTAATGTTTTCCAAAACACGTTCTGATGGCGATTTTGCTTTTGCAAAACTAGTAATCCATTTCAGTTTATCAACCTCTGGTACCTCGTTCTCAAAATATACTTTTTTTAATTTCTTGTAAAATTCTGTATCGTTATCATCAAGTTCTGGCAGTGTGGCTTTATCTGTTGCAAGTTGTTTAGTTATATTGGTATATATATCTCCTGATTGATGTTCTTGATTGATTTTACTAAAGTTTGAGGTGTTTTGTATTTTAGAAATACTTTTTCGTTCTTTCTTCATATCAATTTCATTTAATTTGTTTTTTCCTGCATTTTCAGTGTTTTTTTCAAGTAAAATAGAATTAATAGGTTGTTCATTTGAAACCAATTCTGTACCATTACTGATAATATTCTTTTTTTCTTTTTTTTTACGATTGAGCAAAAATGTTATGTTTGCGGGCTCAAGCATAGCCATTATTTCTTGTTGAGCTGATTCGACTTGTTCTATTGTCATTTTCCCCAACTTTTCGTCATTTTCTCTTTCGTATTCCTCAATGCTGATAGTATCGTTGAATGTAACCACTTTCTTCTCTTTCTGAACTGAAATTACGTCGCTTTTATGATCTGTGCTACTTTTCTTTATGTTTTCTGGACTGTATTCCCTATCAAACTTTTCATTAATTAAACTTATTCTTGATATTTCATCCTTTTTCCCATTATTTATATTGGTGTTTATTGTAATACTTGGTGGTGTTTCCTTCTTATAAACCTTTGGGAATCCGCCAGGATATAATTTGGCTTTTTGTTGGTCCTTGTTAGATATTTCGTTTTCCACAATATTCAACTTGTCAAATCGAATAGTTTGACCTTTTGACTCAACATTTTTCTTGCTTTCTAGACCTTTACTTTTTTCTGTTTTAAGAGTATTAACAGTGTTTGTACCTTTTTCATTTCTCAAATTCTTTTCAATTAAACGTTTCTGTGCAAAAAGAGATAGTTTTTTTCCAGGTTTTGAAAGATTGTCATTGTTGCCGGAACGTGAATTCATATCTGTATTTTTCTCTGTGACATTTTCAGATTTAAAACTCTGAATAGTGTCTAAATCTATATTTTCTACAGTGTCACTTTCAATAGCTAGATTTTCTGTTTCCACATGTTTCTTTGAGGATCCTTTCTTTGTTAGAGAATATCTACCACTTTTGAAAATATCTTTTGTAATACCATTCTTACCCATTTCATGTGCTTTTTTATCTATAAAGATTTCTGGTGGCATCTGGTTAACAATGAGCTGGGCAGCAGGTGGCATATTTTCAACGGTAGAATCTAGATCTGAAGAAGTTTGGCTCGCCAAAGTATAATTTTTATCTTGATCAACATCATTTTCCACATTAGTGACTGAATCTTTGGCATTTTTTCGTTTAATTATACTGGCGGCGGGTTTGATTTTTGTGTCTTGCATGAATTCTTGTTGCATTTTCAACAATTCATCTTCAGAAACTTCTACATTTACATTATCCCTTTTTCTCCAAACTTCACGCTCAGTACCCTCATTTCTCGTTGTATTTAGATCGCCTATTTTCCTGATCATTTTTATATCTGGATTATTGTTCATGATTTATATTCTTGATTTCTATAGTTTTTTTTAAAAGTAGGAAATAAAGATTCCAAAATTTTTTGGTGAATTGTTTTTTATTTGGAAAATCTGTTTTTTCTTTTTTTTTTCTAATATTGAAACAATAGTAATTTTGTCATGACAAACAAAATCAATTTACCCAAATCAAAGTTCAGACCATGTATTGATCTTCATCAAGGAAAAGTTAAACAGATTATTGGAGGTACACTAACAAACAACGAAAACACAGTCAAAACCAATTTTGTATCAAAGTAAGAACGTGAACACATTCCAAAAGCTCCAACTATTTTGTATATAAAAATCATTCTTGTTCTTGATTAACCAAAGCCTTTAATTTTCTTTAAATAGTAAATCGTCTTCTTATTATGCTGAACTCTACCAAAAACATAATTTAACTGGTGGCCATCTGATTAAACTTGGCCCTGGGAATGACGAAGCTGCTCGAGAGGCCCTTAAACAATGGCCTGGTAAGTTTTTACAAACAATATAGTTTTTTCTTTACTTCAAACTATTTTTTATTGTGTTTTAACTTGTTTAATTTCTTGTGGGTAGGTGGGCTTCAGGTTGGTGGTGGTATAACAATCGAAAATGCTCAAGAATGGATAGATCTTGGCGCAACCAAAGTAATTTTTATATATGCAATATAAAATATAGGCAGGATTACTGAATCATTCTTTAATTTCTTGTATTTGTTTGGTAGGTGATTGTTACGAGTTGGCTATTTACAAATAACGAGTTTGATATCGAAAAATTGAAAAAGTTGAGTTCAAAAATAGGAAAAGAACATCTCGTTATTGATATAAGGTAAAACGTTTAATTATTGACCGTATTTTTTATCGATATTTGAACAGTTGTAGAAAGTATGATGGGGGATGGTATGTTGCTATGAACAAATGGCAAACTAAAACGAATTTGCAAGTTACTGAAGGTACAAAATTCAACTTATTTTATCATCATTTCTATAACACTATTTGAAAAATTATATTTTAGAAACTGTGTCCATGTTGTCTAATTACTGCAGGTTTGTGTTTTTCAATATTTTATCCTGTTTTTCTTGTGAGATTATTGATCTTTATTTGTACGATTAGCGAGTTTCTAATACACGCTGCTGATGTTGAAGGCTTGTGTGAAGGAATTGATGAAGAACTTGTAAAATGCAAGTGTTTTGTGTATTATAGATAGATATCCAATATATGAATATACTTTTAATGTGTGTTTTTTGATTGATTTTAGGTTTGGGTGAATGGGTCAATATTCCAACAACATATGCTGGAGGTGCTAGTAGTAAGTTGAAACTTTTTTTTGGGGTGATTTACAAAATTTTGGTTTTATAGGTATTGGCGATTTGAGCAAGGTTAATGATTTGTCATTTGGGAAAGTTGACTTGACTATTGGGAGGTAAACATATTTAATTTGTATTTTTTGAGGATGATTTTTCTAACAAAAATTTGAAATTTTTAGTGCACTAGACATTTTTGGTGGCGATAAAGTCAAATTTGAAGATTGTGTAGCCTGGAACAATTCATGATACCACTAATTTGCAACTTGAGGTATGAAATACAAACGATTGGCTTCGATTGTACAATGTTTCAAAACTTTGATTATAGAATCGCTAGTTTCTCCACATTTAATAAAATAAAGTGAGAGCCATGTCAACCCAGACAAATCTAATTGTTACCACAATGATTTATTCTAGAATAATTAAAAGCTATATATATTTGATTTTTTAAAAACTTATCTTTGTATCATCCAAAAATTAAAATACAATGGTGAATACATCAAGAGACAAAAAAGAGAAATATATGCCTGTGCTAAAACAGGAAAAAAAGGAGGGATCAGAATCATTTCCTGAGAAAAAACCTCCACCAACAAAAATAAAATTATTAAATCTCGCTAGGGAGAGTTATGAGAAGATTAAAAGACATTCAGATACCAAGATATACATCTTGTTGTTACTGTTGTGTTATTGCGTTCGTGTGTGGGGCATATCTAGTCCAAAGGAACTAATGTAATTTTTATATAAAAACCATATAATATAATAATGATATATAGGTTTGATGAGTTTCATGTTTTCAACAATGTTGGAAAATATATCCGAAGAGAGCACTTTTTTGATTTGACTCCTACACTTGCGTTTATGATTCAGGCGGCAATTGCATACATTTTTGGATATGATGGAAAATACATTGCGAAGAATGTGGGAGAGTAAGTTGTAACAATTTTGATATATTTAAATTTTGAAAATGATTTAGTGGGATTCCAAACAACTTTCCTGTTGTCCAGCTCAGAATGTTTAATTGCATATCGAGCTGTCTTGTCGTTTTTCTTACTTTTTACTTCCTTGTAAAATTGCAAGTATCCAAACTCGTTGCAATTTTTGGTGCTTTAATGGTTTTGATAGGTAAACTTGTATTATAATTTTCTTTTTTAAATTCATTGTTTTTAGATTCTTCTCTGACTACAGTTTCGAGAACAATGATTCCTGAAGGATTCCAACTATTTTTAGTTTCCGTTTCTACAGTTTCATGGATTTATTTCAGAACAAATCTTACTGCAGAAAACCCCAAAATGAGAAGGTTCAGGTAATCAAATTTTTTAATAGTTTATGTTTGCTTAAAAATAACATTTTCTAATGATTTGATACTATAGTTACAAAAGCTTTTATATATGTTTGGGTTCAACGTCAATCGCATTTAGGTAATGTTGTTGATATATAAACCAATTTCGGTTACTATTTTATGTTTATTAATTACTGACTTGTACTAAATGTGGATTTTATCTAGTTGTCAACTTTCTGCAATATTAACATTGGTATTCATTACGATCGATGGGGTTATTGCATCTACCAAACTGAAAGCTATAGAGAAAGTAAAAGAAAACAACAAGGTAAAATCAAGAGAAGTGCCTGATAGTGATAACAAAAACAAAACAACTACAAAGGCATATAAACCAATTCAAATGAAAAGTGCAATTATGAAAATATGGTTTTTATCTTTTGTTGTATTGATGATGACAACAATATTGAACCAGATGGTTTTATCAAGAAAGGGAAAAAATGACTATATGCTTTCACCAGAGTTTGAAAAATCGTTTATGGAAACAAGAGAATTTATATATGATCCTATACCAAGAGGTAAATATATTAAAAAGCTATCAAAACAGTCTGATAATGTTTTTTTTGGAATTTAGATGTTGTGGAAGGATCTCAAGTAATAATAGTTTCAACAAAGATGTATTCTGGTTCATTGATGTCCCATAATACCAATTTAAATCCACACATTCCTAGAGGTCAGTTTTAAATTTTCTTTTTTATAAATTCCAACATTTTTATTTATAGCACAAAGAATATGGTTACAAAAAAAACAAACACCGAGCTCTGCCTTTCAAATAAATGTTGCAGAAAGTAATAAACAAATGGGAAATAATGGATTTCTTACGAATGGAACTGTAATATACTTGCAACATGTAAACACAAAGCAATATATTAATGCAGAGAGTCAAAAAACTCCTGGTCTATTTGATGAAAAATACGGTGATGTTTTGTAAGATTAAATTATTGAACCCTATTAATTTTTTTATATTAGAACTAAAGGAGATTTGGTGGAAGGTGATGTAGGAGAGCGTGAGTGGGCAGTTATCATCAGCAGAAGGGACGAGACTCTGAAAGGAAATGCTCACTTAACAAGCTACAACACATTTTTTTACTTGTATAACAAAAAGTACAATTGCTATTTAGATCATGTCAATGTTATGGGAGTGCAAATAATATACTGTAATAGAAAAAACAAGGGAGTTGAATGGAGAATAATCCAACACAAGTTAAATATTGACATTTTCAATGATAAAGCTAGTACAAACGAAATTGGAATCAGCAAAATTCAACCAATGTCTCTTGCTGGAAGAATAAAAACTACTTTGGAAACTAGAGCAAAATACATGTTGTGGGACACTTCTGGTCATCCCAGTTCATCCAGACCATATAAATGGCCTATTGGTACAGGTGATGCAGTTCCAATATGGAATTCAAAAAGTAATAACAGACTTATTGTTATTCTTCCCAACTTGGCAATAGTTTGGTTAACTAGTATTTTCAGTTCATTGGTGATTTTTGGATGGGTTTGGGATGGATTGGAATCTGTAGTCAGATCCTTTATTCCAGTTTCTGAAAAACAAACCGAATCTGAAACAAAAAGTGCGGATACTGATAGCATCAGAAATACAAGGACATATCTAAATTCATTTGGAGTTGTGTTTGGTGTGGGATGGATAATTCATTGGGTACCATATACATTTATAAGCAGAGAAATGTTTCTTTTCAACTATTCTAATGCACTTTGGTTTGCAGTTCTTGGGTTCTGCTGTTCTTTAGATGCGGCAACAAGAAAAATGAACAACATGATAAAAACATCTGTGATTGTGCTTTTGATGTCAATGGTGCTTTACTGTTGGATTCAAACGTATCCGGTAGTTTATGGTACAGAAACCACACATCAAAAATGTGGAGAAGCATCTTTACTAAACTCATGGAATATTCCTTGTAGAAAAGTTATATAATTTCACGAAGGGAATGGATATTTACATGGTATCTGGGCAATTCTCCAAAGTCAATTTCAGCGAAACCCCTCTAATGAAAACTTTAAAAATTTTCAATCATTTTTCGGTTTTATATGATGGATTTTTTACTTGTGTAAAATCATTAATAAAAATACCATTTTCAAAAAAAAAAAAATTCTAGAAACCTTATAGACTAGAAAAAAAACTGAAAGTACTTTCAAACATTTTTGAAATAACTCTGAATTTAGCTTGCTTAGAATATCAATAAATAAAACTTTAAAAAAGTTGAAGGTAGAAAAAAAGTTGCAATTGAAAGGGTGTTACTGTCCCAAGTTCAAAATCTTTTGGATTATTTACCCCAATAACAAGAGCCAAATTCGTTTCATTCCATGGTAAAAACTTAAATAAGAGATTCCATTTTGTATTTGCTATTCTATCATTCTGTAACACAGATTTTGTTATTTTGATGTTTTATTATTTTAAAAACAAATTCGCTTGTATGTTTACCAACTCAAAATAATTTTTTCTTACTTTTCTAATACCTCGTTCCCTCAAAAAAAGTTCACCAATAGCTATTGGTAAGATATTACAACTAGATGCTAGTTAGTTAAAATTTATTTTTTTGGTTCATGGAGTACAGTCCCAAACTTTCAGAAAGTTGCACTATTATAAATATCCAAATAAAAAAGTGTGACTGGGGGTTGTAAGCTATCCATCCTTGTGATAGTCGATAATAATTTTCTAAAAAAAGTCAGTATATATATCTTGTTTTTTCTCAAAGGAAAGCAACAAGTCCCACTTTGATCTCAAATCTTTTTATAAATAACTATACACTCCTATACTAAATCAAAGTCTCTGAATTAACCCAGAATTAAATATCACAGATTTTACCCCCAATATTCAACAACACAATGAATTTGATTCTTGGTTCACTTTTACTTCTTTCTGTCATTCAAGTTGTGCTTGTTTATGGACTTGACATCCCCAAAATATCAAATACAAACATCTTAGCTCAAAATAAAGAAAATGCCAATAAACGCTACAACAAAAGAATACTTAACGGTACCAAAGCTGATATCTTCCAGTACTCGTCAACAGCATATATAAATATCAACATCGAAGATTTTCCAAGCATTTGTGGGGGCACTTTTATATCAAAAAATGTGGTTTTAACTGCTGCACAATGTATTCACAATAAAAAAACGGGTCTGGTACCACCAAAGGATGTATATGTCAGTGGTGGAACAAATCAAACTTATATGTATAGTGATTATTTTTATGAAGCTGAAAAATTATTGATCCATCACAAATACAACCCAGATAATTATTCTAATGATATAGGGTTGATATTTTTAAAAGAAACCGAACTAAACTCTGGAATCACTTTTGCAAAAATCTACAACAATACAATAACAGATGGAATTAAATTAGAAGCTGTTGGTTGGGGATTGACAAGTAATGGCCCAAATGCAATTGTATCTGAAGTCTTACAGGCCGTTCCAATTTACGTCTCTTCATCAAAAGCTTGTAATGATAACTATCAACCTTGGAAATCTAACAGTGGTGATATCATTTGTACAATAAATCGGAATGGTAAAGGTACCTGTGGTGGTGATTCAGGCGGTCCTGTATATTTTACAGGACATCCAAGTAAACCTATTGTTGGTATTACTAGTTTTTCAACATATCCTACAGGGTTCGTTGGCACAAATTGTGGTATTTCTGGACATACTGCGTATTATACTAACGTATAAAACCATATTGACTGGATTTCAGAACAAACTCATATTCCTAAAACAGACTTGATTTTTAGTACCAAAAGGAGTGCTAGCTAATTTCTGAAGGCACACCAGAAACTCGGGTTGATTGAAAACCAGAATACAAGTACTATAACCAACTTTATATATCGCTACATATAAATATTTTTGTTTCTGTTTAGAATATTTTTTTTTAGAGTTTTTGTACTTGAATTGGTTTTCCTGGTGGGTTTGACTTCAACTTTTTTTTATTGAATATTCACTTACTTTTAGTTTACCAAAAATACAAGACTTTCAAGTTTTTACAAAATATGTTTTCCTGTGGTGTTAAAAACTAAAATCGGAATTCTAAGAATTTGAAAGGTTTTTTCTGTTGAAATGAAATTGATTTCTTTTCATTTTCATTCCAATTCAGCTCTAAAAAAATCCAACTTTTTACAAAGCTTTTCAGAAAAAGAAAGTCTAGCCTTTGTTATTTCTACAAGGAAGTGTATAAAAAAATAAAATTTAACTTCTAAATTGATTTGTTACATAGAATTCTGGTGGTTTTTTAGCAGTATCTGGAAATTCTCCAAAGCCAAAAACTTCCGATTTTTCGATCAGCCAATAAATTCCGATTTTAGTTTTTAACACCACAGAAAAACATATTTTGTAAAAACTTGAAAGTCTTGTATTTTTGGTAAACTAAAAGTGAATATTCAATAAAAAAAAGTTGAAGTCAAACCCACCAGGAAAACCAATTCAAGTACAAAAACTCTAAAAAAAATATATTCTAAACAGAAACAAAAATATTTATATGTAGC